>JANHGL010020475.1:0-15758 GCA_024611195.1 Ceyx melanurus | reverse complement strand
ATTATTTGTCCCTTTCCTGCTGCTGCTTGGGCAGCTTGAGAGCAAAGAGTAGTGAGGTGGCTGTTCCTGCCACTGCCTCAAACACTGCAAAGCTGCAGAATCCTACCCCAGACACAGGTTGTCCTTTCTAGGTGTGAATTCCTCATAGTAATTCAGAATTGCCTTTATTTGTTACACTTCATAAGAGTAGAGATAGATTTTACTCATCCGGATTTAATGTCATTTCACTCCAGGGTCCCAAGAAAGTACTCTGAAAATTTCCATGGATACTAATGATCTTAATTTTATTTCTTTTCTTGAGATACATTTTGTTGCTTCCCTGACTGATCCCAGTCGTTTGAAATTTCTAAGGACCTCAGGGAAATTGTATGAAAACATTATTAAAGGAACAATTTCTTTTGCTTCTCTCTCTACTAATTAGCAGTCAGCCAGTGTGCAAACCATCCAAGAAGCCTTAAAGGAATACTTTGTAGTAATAGTTGATTTGGTTTATTTTGTCTGTCAAAATACATGTTTTCTTTTTTCTAATATTTTGTTTTGTTTGATGCTTCCAGTGAGTGAATACCTGGCTGTTGGCATTCCCAGATGTGGTCCAGCAAGTCCATTTAAAGGACACTTAAGTACCAAGAGTAATGGTAAGTAACACATGAGCTTTCATCAGAAGGTTGACATGGTTCTTTTTATCAGAATTCTTTTTTTTTTTTTAATTAACTTTTAAAAAATTATTATTAAAACCTTGCATTGAGCTCAGTTGGTGAAGTTTAGTAATAATTCCATTTACTGAAAGGACTTTTGGAGAGTGAATTTTGCTGTCACTGTACAGCTAGCTAGAAACAGCAGGATATTTTATTTTTATATATATATGTATGTAAGTGTGTGTCACATCTGTATTAGCTGCATTATAGATATAGTTACTGCTTTAAAGAACCCTTCAGGTTAAGCATATCATATTTATCATGGGCTAGTGTATGTTTCTATTATATAATTTTATATCTATGATACCTATTTATATCATACCATATTTCCATGGGCTAGTGCATGTTTCTGTGACATCCTGCCACTTCTGATGCTTTTTTAAAAGAGCACAGAATGGAGACACATGCAGTATCCCTGCTGACTTCTTCTTAGTCCAGCTTGTGTCACTTCTAGATACTTGAGTTAATGGCACAATGGGGAAAAACACACGAACAACACCAAAAAAAAATCAAAAAACAAAAAACCACACACACACCAAAAAAATAAAAATAAAATAAAAATTCAAACCCAACAAACTCACCCAAAAACTGAGACAGGATGATTTGGTCTGATAAGCCAGAGAAATGAGTGCCACTGGGCAAAGTTAAGCACACAGTAATTTCAGTGTGTGGCTTTGTAACATACCCTGTATGCTCAGTGTGCAGTTAATGCCAGCAGCACAAAGTGTAGAGAAAACTTGTTGAAGACATCTTCATTTAAACAGTTATTCTTCCTTCAAATATTTAACATCTTTATCTCAAAAATTCTCTGCATTAATATCAACCTAATACTTTAAATACACAGGAATAAAGCAATTAACTGTTGGAAATGTTAGTATTCTTCTGCCTGCCTTTATAACATTTGAATGTCTTTTAATCTTACAGCTTTCTGCATTGACTCCTCCCAAAGTCTGACTAGCCAGTACCTGATCAGAGATCACATGCTGTTCCATTATAGCAAAATTCTTTCAGCCCAAGGTAAAAATGTGAATATATGAATGATTAATTTTGCTTTTGTTGAAATAATGAATTATTAAATAATACACTAGACTGAAAATCCCATATTCAGAATAACAAGCATACAGAATTTATTTTAGGAATGAATGCAGAACATTTGCAGTTAAACTCAGACCACTGTGTAATGTCTTTTTTATATATATATATATATATATATTTGAATGTGCCTTTTTGTTCATATTTCAGTCAGTGGCACTACTCTGAAAATTGCCCCCGTTGCAAATGAGAAAATCATGTTACCAATTTGTATTATTGATCACTAAAGTATATGATTTTTTTAATCTATTTTAATATTAGATAGTACTTGTATTTAGCAAAAGACAAATATTGTGAAATCTGGAACTCAAAAGCCTGTTGAACTTACACATGCTTGTGTGTTTCTTAGTTCTGATTGTGATCAAAAAAGTTCAGAATTTTACTCCAGTGTGAAGTGACAATACCCTGTTGTGTGTTGAAGACAAACTGTGTTACAGTTGAAGTTGTTTTATCAAGATCATGTAAGGAGTATGATTTACTGAGTCCAAAAATGTGAATGCACAGAGCTAAGCCTGTAGATAGTTGTTGGTTTACAGTTCATAGCCTATTTTAATTCTGTTTAATTCTTTATTTTTTTTGATTGATATCAATCCAATACTTCAAATACACAATAACTAGCATATTTTAAAATAGATTTTAAAAGTTGCATTCTAATTAAACTAGTCTTTGGTCAGTGTTGTTTTATTGCTGCTTTTTTCTAGCCACCACAAATACAAAGTAAATACTGAATCACTTTTTTTTTTCTTCTTTTCAGCAGCTGTAGATAGTTCAGTGCCCAAAAGTAGATTGGCCAGCATCAAATGTAAGTATTTGTGATACATTAATTCTGCAAAACTCACTTAACAAAACAAAAGAACCAGAGGAATGGAAGAGTAACAATAGAATATAACTAATTAGTTGTGCTTAGGATCACAACTCTGCTTAGGATTCTCTTCCTCCACACTGCTCATGGAGTGTGCAAAGACAATTTCAGCATTTTCTCTCTCCTTTCTTCTGGTATGATTTGAACTGGAACTTTGAAGATTGCTTACTGGTGCAGGGTCAAGAAGCATTTTGGAGCCATAGCACCTGGAACTGGACTGAAACTTCTCACTCTTTTTCACAGATAAAAGAGCAATTTGGAAATTCAGAGCCTCCCAATTGCAGTGATTTTTTTCTGGGAGTTGTCTCATTTTTTAACACCGTTCAAAGATATCAGTGCTGTAGCCTTTCTTCACAGTGTTAGGAGAGCAGTGTGTTGAAATGATTTATGGAATACTAAATAAAGTATATTAGAGGGGATTAGCTGCAGCAGCTGTTTGTTAAAATAACAAAGATATTTCTACTATTATCTTTTTCAGTAATGCAATTAGAGAAAGCTCTTTTTTTCTCCAATTCAGTACCTAGTTACAACTCCTGAGATACTGGAAAAATGTGAAGTATTCTTTGTGAATTATTCTTTTGATGTCAGAGCAGTCATGCTGCCTTGTAAGATGATCAGAGTAAGCAGAGCAGATGCAGGAAATCAGTCATCCTTTTGACAGAAACACTCCATTTCATTAGAATTTCCTTCAGTATTACTACATCATAAGTTGGGACTGACTTAAGCAACCTGTGTGTGTAATAAAAACTTGTGTAGCTTTTCTTTCTGCATCTGCTAGAATCTTAGGTCTCTAATTAACACTTATTCCTCCATACATGTTGAGGTCTTGGTTCTTTCTCAACACCAATGAATGCCCATTTTTTTGCTGTCTTTACAGATAAAATGCTTCTGAGCTGATAGCTTTCCTGGTTCACACCAGGGCTTCCCTGAATAATGAGTTTATTGTGGGAGACAATGACAGTGCCTTAACCTTCCAGGTAGTTGCCATGCCATGAGCAGGTGTGCTCTGTGGTGAGGCAGTTTCCATTTCAAAGCAAGGCTTTGTGCAGTGTGTGTGGAAACATCTCACCTCTGTGGCTGCTTTTGTTTTTACCCATCTGTTTGATGAAATCAGTACACTAAATCCTCACTAAATTGCTCTTTCACCTTTGTTCAGACTGGGCTAGAAAAAGCTGCTGCTGTGTTTCATCTTACTAGGCAGGCAATTTACAATACAACTTACAATAGAAGATGTTTTCTATTCACAAAAAAAAAAAAATAAAGCCAAGGAATCTTTTGATTACAAAAAGAAAAAAAAAATCATTCAACAATTGTTATTCCAGCCTAAGCCTTGGGAGTGCCAATTGTCACTTAGTTGAAATGTATTAGGTTCCCAAAACAGAGGTAGCTCAGAAAGTGAAGCTGAGCATTATAGTGCAAGGACTGGGATCATTTCCATGAGATTTCTTTGGAAGGAATTTTGGTCTGTCTTCATCTTCCAGAGTTAAGTATTCACTGTGCTTAGAGCTTTTTCTCCTTAGCTTTAGGTAAGGTCTAAAATACAGTTTGTTGCCTGATGTTCTGCAGGGAGAGGAATTGTGCCATTTTAAAGTGACAATGTCTCTGGCAATCCAGTGGAGAAGAGCTTTTCTTCCTCTGTCTTCTGTGAAATAGAGTATGTGGAGATGACAGCCAATAGCTCAGGCAGCAGGAGTATTGAAAATGTACTGAAGGAGAAAGTAAGGGAATAGGATTTTTAGAATTTTCTAAGGCTTTTCTGGAGGCAAGACACAGAATTTGTGCAGGCAGGGTTGCAACATCAATATGACTGAGTGTCAGGGGAATCCCTATAGCCAAGGGCTTTACAGATTTTTTTTCCTTCAATTCTGTGCCTGTCATTGCCTTAACTGAAGCATATTATTGCTCTGTTGGTTTGGGGTTTTTATTCTCATTTCTTACTGCATCCCAAATAAGGTTTCCATTCCCCCTCTATGTTAAAAGACATCTGGGAAGGGGCTAAATTTTCAATTTGAAATGCTAAGATTTATTAATAGCATAAAGTTACAAAACAGAATTCCTGCAGATAGTGTTAACAAAACATCCCCTGAAAATGTGTTTCATGTCCTGCTGAAACAGCAGGTGAGTATTTCCCTTTGGGGTTGCTGCCACCAATCAGTCACTAGTGTTTAAGTATTAAACATGATACAGTAGTTGGCATCCTCCCTGCCCAACTGAATGTGTTCTGTCCTCAAAGTGGATTTTGTTTCCACTGTTCTTTTCTGGTACCTTAGCTGGCAGCAGAGGAGGCAAGCTGCCATGCCCTGGGCTAGCAGCAGCATGTTCCTGTCTGTTAGATCAGCCTTAGTGACTGAAAATAGTTGTTAAAATGTGAAACTTGTTGAAATGTGAAACCTTTGTGTTCAGAATTAGTCCAAGTATGCTGATTGCTACCAGTGGCCATTAGAGGTCTGTGCTTGTGGGATCTGTGCCACAGAAGTGCACCAAAGCTGTGCCAAGTGAGGCAGCTGCTGCTGCACATGCCTGACTCTGCTAACTCTCCAAGCCAGCTGCTGAGAGGTTTTTCCACAGGGCATATTGCAGTTCAGCCTGAGCCCAGTGCTCAGTGATGGGGAATGCAGGTCTCTGGTACCACAGGGTGAAGAAGTAGTAAGAAAAAGTATTCTGAGAAGTTACTATCAGAAATCTGGTTTAGTCTGAGGGCTTTTCTTTAGTCTAAGCTGAATACTTGGGAGGGAGTTGATGGGGAGAGAACAATTCAGACTGATCAATAATTTGGGGTTTGTACATTATTGGGAGGTTGGGTTCAAGTAGAATTATAAAAAAAAAAAAAATTATCTTCCTGTGTACTACTCAATTATTTTTTTCTGTTTTCATGTGATCACATTTTACATTCTGTTTTTCTACCCTTTATGCTACAAAAAGCAAAGGTGTATGAAAAGGTGATCCTGCTCAGGCAGGGGGGGTGGACTAACTGATCTTCTAGGGCCCTTCCAACCCCTAATATCTGTGTGAATCTGTGTGAAAGCTGTCATGTGTATTTTGTTGTTGCTACTCTTTTACAGGAAGTTTTTACAAATCTCCCAAAGTCTTGACTTTTCTGTTGGGTCTTGTCCTTACAGATGCATTTGTGAAAATTAAACTTCTAAGCAACTAATAAAAGTTATTTAAAGTCAAACACTAGGCTAATTCTAACATTTTTTCAGAGTTCAGTTATGTATTTGGAAGGATATTCTAGCATATTTACCAACTCTAAATTTTTGGAGAGCAGAAATATCCACTGTGTAAAAAAAATCTCTATGAACCTGTACTTTTCCCTGCAGTTATTTTGATTTATTTTTGCAGAAGTTTGATTCAAAGTTTCTTCTACAGAAGAATTTTTTTTTATGAGGTAGCCAATTTTAGATATGTATTCAATACATTAAAAAAATATTTCCACAGCTCCTGGTTGTGAGAAGACATCACAAGTTCAGCAGACCAACAATTTCATGTGGTTGTGCTAATAAAAACTCAACAGCCATACTGGATATGGTAAATAAAGCACATAAACAAGGAAGGCCTGCAGACTTTCTGCTTGATACAAACAAGGTTCTGGTATCCAGCCTTCAATAAATCCTTCATCACCTTTTCTTACAGCAGCTCCTCCTTTCTTTGATGAAACAAGTGGTATTGACAAGGGATGTGAAGAATGACTTCAGAATCATCTCTGAAGAGTGAGGAAAATGAACATTTCTCTCTTAATTCTTTAGATTTTTAATTTAGAGAAAGCAAAACTTTAAAAGTTATGGCAAAATTCAGTTTGCCTGTAAACTGAATTACTAAGGGTATTAATAAACAGAAATGTGTTACTACAAAAACAGCTGATTTGAAAACACAAAGAGCAAATGCTCAGCTGTTGGGCAACTCTTTTGAGATGCATTGTTCTGCAAACCAAAATCAAATTAACTTCGTATTTTATTTTCTACCTTGAATGATTTCTATCAAAAGGGAAATGAAGGCTGCTGCCAATTGTACTGTGATGTGACATAAAATAATCTAGAGATCAGAAATTCAGAGTAAGGGACAGTGACTGGCATTCCAAGTCATACTGTCCCTAAGCACTGAGCTTTCAAGCTACTGAGGAGTGTGGTATGTCTGATTATTTTGTTTCTCTCAGGTTTATGACATTTATTTAGCATGCTGAGCATGTGTCTAGAAATACTGCAGCAGCCTAGGCTTAAGGAAAAAAAAAAGTCAAGGCTATAGAGGGGGGTTTCCTAGCAGGGAAATACACCAGTGTGCTCCCTGTTTGAAGGTGTGGGGCACCCTTGGCTAAAGGGGACATGCCTAGGCAAAAGTGTTACTTCTGACAGATTAATCAGCATTTTATTGGGAGCTCTTTATGAAGAATCCTATGGTTTAACTTCTAAAATTTGTAGTCTTGTGCTTCCTCTCATAACAGAATTAAGGGAACAGTTTTGTGGGATGGATGCAATAAGTTATGGGATTTATTTTCAGACTGAATTTATCTGATATGCAAAAATCACTACTTTGTTTATATTCTAATACATTTTCTGTTTACTATTCTATAAATCTTTCTGGTGATTTTCAGCACAGCAGTTAATGAGAGAGAATTAATCTCTAAGTCTATAATAAGGTGTTAAAATCAACTCATTATTTGAATCTATAGACTGTATTTTTTTCTATAAACATTTCGTTTTCCTTTTTGAAGATCAGAAAAAAACCCAAAACAGTGCTTTTCTTTTTTTTTTTTTTTTTTTTTTTTTTTTTATACTGTTTTGAAGTTTTCCCTTCTTTTGCTCTACAAATGTGAAATTGTTCTGGAGGCAAAGTTCAGTTAAAGCTTCTTTCGGTCAAATTACTAAGTTTGCAGCTGATCTAGCTGGAAAATTCGGGCTAATTTGGGAAGAAGATGGGTGCACTGCTGGGATTTTCTGCCATTCTGTTTTGCTTGAGCCTGCTCTGCCTTTCCCTGTGTGAGTGGCTTTAGGAATGCACTTAATGGATTAAGTGAGCTAAGCTGACTGTGTGAGTGCTGCAAGGCACACTTCACATTTCTGATGCAGGTGACAGCAGTCCCAGTGGATCACCCTGACATCTCAAAATGGCACCAGCTGGCATAGCCATTGTTCTTTCTCACTCTACTCTTGGGCACAGACTGTGCTTTGGCTGAGGAGTCTGACAGCACACAGTCCTGCAGGAGGTTTGGAGCACTTGACTTGGAGAGCTTTGAACACCAGTGGTTTTCCAAGTAGAGTCTGTCCACATGTGTCAAATCTCAGGCTTTGTCCTGCAAAGAGCAAAATAAGGACAACGTGAGAACTTCTAGCTCATTTTTAGTGCTATATGTAACTTTTAAGGCAAATGCAATTAGAAATAATAGTAATTTAGAGTAGCCACATAATAATTTAGTGTAGGAAGAAAAATACTGAATTTTAATTATTTAATAGTACAGTATATTATTTTCCTTCTCTTACAAGGCATAATTTTAATTCAGACTTGTAGAATTTATCATGTCTTGCCTTCAGCTAATGTTTTCCAGTAATAAAAGAAGCCTCATAATGTAAGTATTCTAATGGAATATGCTGAATAAGTCAAGAAAAGGAATTTCTTTCTATTTTACATATCAATTGTAAGAATTGAAAGCAGAAGGGATTCCCCTGAGGACTGAGAGCAAGGATTTTACATTAAAAAAAAAAAAAATCTGGTTTAAAAGGGGACTAAAATCTTTAATAAAATGTATACACACTTAATTCCTAGAGATTACCATGTCTGTAGGCTCACTGTAAAGGTTGATGAAATGTCTTCAGATGGCTGCAATTCTCAGCTGTCTAGAAGAATGGACTGCACCAATCCATGAAATTACTTCCATTTCTGTGTTAAGTATAGCAGTGTGTGTGAATATTGCCTCCTGGAGCATGCCAGAAACACAGGATGAAACCACAGAAGAACTGCACAGAGGGTTTTCTGCCTGTGCCTGTCAGACCATTCATACCCTGCCTCTGTGTGCAGAGAAATGTGCTCCAGGGTTCACACAGGTTTCCCTGTGTCTACAGCCTGCAGGTGGATGCTTATAGACACCCTTTTCTTTCCCATGTGGAAATGAAGTTGCTTTTCATCAGCCTTGCTTGCATTTTTCAGTTTAGTGAGGCTGGCTGGGGCACGTTCACAAGGTGCAGAAATTGTATTATACATATTATATATATTATATATATATACATATATATTATAGACCAGATGTAGGGACTGGGAACTAACTCAGCACAGGAACTGTACCCATCTCTGGACTTCTTTATTGGATGGACTGGATACCTGCTTTATCTTCTTTGCTGCATGGACACTGAGCAAGACTGGTAGTTTCTCCTGCTGATCCAACAGTGGCCTTTACATAGTGTTCACCTTCATTTTTCATCTTCTAGACATGAACTTGCTTGTTTTGCTGTGGATTTCTGTATTTTGGAGGCTACTTTCTGCTTTTCCATAGTGTGATCGTGGACTTCTTCCATGTCAGATTTCCCAACAGTTAAACATGTGTCTTTTTTGCTGAAATACTGGATGAGAGGACAGTTGAAGGAGATCCATCTGTAAAAAAATGGAGAGCAAAGTGCTCTGTTACCAGTACTGATCTTGGAATTCTTGCATAATGGTGTGTAATGGTGAGATGGAAGCTAAAATACCACTTCAGCCAAGATACAGTTTCACCCCCCAGCCTACTCTTTTAATATTTTTTAATCTAAGAATAGAGATTTATTTTTTTTTATAACTGCTGTGTGTTGGAAGTGGAATGTCTCTCAATCATCTGCCTTTGCTGAGCAACTGGAAATAACCTGTGATATTTTCAAATCACTTCAGACCAAAAAAGTAGTAACATTTCAGTTTGGATCTGACAAACTTTGTCTCTTTCTTAAGTTGCTGACCAGCAAAGAAGAGTGAAGCTGAAAAAGAAGATAGCCAGGTGTGAAGAGGAAAGCAGTGTGGGGAAAACTGCCTCCAGATCCAGCTCCAGAGGGAGTGGAAGGCTGCTGCCATCCTCTTTTGAAAAGGTAGAGACTTGAATTTTGTTTGGTAGACACCCCAGTGTCCTTGCCTCCTGTAACAGGTCCCTGCTGTGCAGCAGCTCTAGACAGCACTGGTGGATCTCAAGCAGCAGAAAATAGTCCAGGGCCTTCCTGGCATGTGCCCACCACCAAGGCATGGCTTGGCCTTCTGAGAAAGATGGCAGCAATCTGGAGCAATAGTTCTTGTGGTAAATTCAAGCTCTAGTTACCCTTGAATTCTCCCATTTTCATCTCAGCTGCAATTCCCCTGCCCTCTCTGGCACTCTAGAACATTCTACCATTTCCCAAGGCACTGCTTTTAGCTACCACTAATTTCCTAGGAGAAGAATGAATATTTTTCCATTTGTTTCTGTATCCAAAGTCCTACTTTGGAAATATATTTTGTATTTTAACAGAATACTACATGCTCAAATTGAAAATATTGCAAGTAAAATAGCACTTAAGCCAGCAATCAGAAGTACTTTTCTGTCTCTAGATATAAAGGGTCACACTGTCTTTTTCATCATTGTAAAGGAGCAATTACAACTGAAAACAGATGATGTTTTAACTCTGATTTTAACAGCAAATGCTTCACATGTTGTTTAAATATCCATAAGGCTGGAGAACATTTCCAAATAGTATAGAAAACTTGTTAGTTGCTTTGTGTGTGTTTGTAGCTGGCAGTCTGAGTGTGACCTCTACTGCATTGAAGAGATTCAGTGCATGGTTCTTAGTTAAGGATGAAATCACAGGCAGGCATAAGAAATGTAATATTTAAGATCCAAATATTACTTTTTATTAAAACATTTTTTATTACTTTTTATTAAAACATTTTTTCCTCCTTCCATGTTATTTTCTGCACACAGGGGATTGTAGCAGTTCCTTACATGATTTCCTTGCAAAGCCATGGCAGGTGTGCTTACAGTGTATCTCTAGGTACTGCAGACATTCTCAGTTTCAAAAAAAAAAAGAATTATAGTATAGAAAGTAATGTTGGGAGACTTGCAAAAGTACTTCTTAACCACAATGAAAAGTAAATTTTGGATATAATTTTTTTTTTTGCCTTCAGGGTGGGGGTTGTTTTGGTTTTGTTTTGTTTTTTTTTAATTTCCAAATGCAGAGTAACCTTCACCAAAATCCTGTTTGGCACTTTGTCAATCAAGTCATTGACTGATGGATTTGTACCACAGTGCAACATGTTTTGTAAAGAAGAGCACTGCTGAGTGGGTGCCCTTCTGGTAGGAGGCTGGCCAGTGGAAGTAACTGGGCTGACATTTTTTGTGCTAAAAATGAAGCCTTACTTAAACTTCACTTAATTTGCCAAAATATGCACAGATTTCCTATGCTTGTTGATACTCCAAGGGAGGATTCTTTTACTTCTTTTTACTAATCTTCAATTAGTAGATCCTCTTGGACAATGTAAAGATGAGTTACCCATTCTAAATATATTACTTTAGCCATTGGGATTTATCAATAGGAAAAATAATTCTAAGGATGCCTATTAAAGCATATGGGAATGTGGAGGATTTTTGCCACACAATAATCACATTATTGCTTAGGAAAAAAGCTGATTATACATACTCTATTTGTGGAACTGCTCCAAAAGTTGCTTTATTGAGTTAGGCTATTCCTGAGTTAAGGTGAGATTCAACACAAATATGAAGCAGTCAACCTTGGAATACTCCAGGATTCTAAGAGGTGAAGTAATGGCAAGAGAAGAATGTGGCCTTGTGCTTAGTAAGCATCTTACCACATCAGGAAACATGGAAGAAAAAGAGCCAAGGAGAATTCTCCTGGCTTTGCCAGTGCTACATTAAAATGTAAGCTTATAAAATGTAAAGAAATTACTTTCATAATGCTTTTTTTTTTTTTTTGCCTAATAAAATGTGGTTCTTGTAAAATATACATTGATTTAAAAGTAACATACAGACATATGTATCTTTATAAAAATACACTAACCCTTGTAGCTCTGACAAGGTCACTGTCTGCCTAGATTATAGGCTGGATACTTGCTAACTGCCTTTGATATATGCACCTGACTTGCTGTTTTTTAAAGGGTTTCATTCATTAGCATTCAATTTTTAATTAAGTAAGCCTGCTGGGTGTGTGGGGAGGTGCCCTAATAAATGAGTAAATACAAGAGGACTGGAAATTAATTTAGGAGCAGATCCTGTGATCATCCTCACAGCAGAAAGTGTTGGGCTATTTCCAACTCCTGTTTAGAAATCCTGAACTAGCTACTTCTGAGAAAAATCAAGGAAGAAAAGCACTCCCAGAACTGCTTCCTACAGGAGGATGGAAAACACATCAGGTTTGTCTTAATATTCAGTTTCCACAGCTTTTGAGAAAACCTCTGCAAGTTCTGCATCCTCACCACCAAGAAGGGCTTATTTTGTCTCAGCTAACTGAAAAAAAACCAAAACCAAAAACCTCTTTGCATTAGGCATCAACAGCTGTGGACACTGGGTTACTGGAATAGCACAGAAAGGTTTTACTGATGTGGGAGAAAATTGTTGTGTGGAGTTGTGGAGATGGAAATATTTGGTGTGACAGCAGTGAGATCTGTGACTTAATTTTGATGGTGAACTACCTGCATTTCTTTATACTCTTCTAAATAGCATTTACTATTTGCCACAAAATGTATATTGAGTTTGAATTAAAATATTAAGTGGTTTTAAATAGAAAAAAAATGTAATGGTGTAGATTCCAAGCAGTAACAGCAGCAGTGTTAGGAGAAAATGAAGCATTTATCCAGAACTAAAATTGCTTAGAACTTTTAAGAACATCTTTCTTAGGATCTGTGTGTTAGAATAGAAAAATCTGGGTATATTTACAAGATATACTGTGAACTATATAGGTTAATATATATTGCTAGTTTACTAGTCATACATTACTATCCTTTACTATATATTAGTAGGTTACAAAGCAAAGACTATTCAACAAATGTACAAGAATTTCCAAGTTAGGTTGGGTTTTATTTCCCTGTCTCCCCACTGGGTAACTTCAGAGATTTCACAACAAATATTATCTTGGAGAATTCCACAGGTAATTTCTTTTTCAGCTGAGTTTTACCATTTCTGTCAATATTCAGTCCATTGCCTGCCACTTGTTGGTGGGGAAAATCATCCATCCAGCCTCCAAGCCACACCTTCATTACCTGCTGGCTTTCAAAAAGTGATGTATTACTGAGGATTTTCTCCAGGTTTATATTTTGCTCAGAGTGAAGCATCCCTGGAAATCCACTGAATCAATTATTTTAGTGTTAGTCTTTCAGAATCATTCCCATGTGGGTTATTGATAAGATCAGGATGGGTTGCTGAGTTAATCTGAATCTTCTCAGCTGGCAGCTAGGGTTATGGGTTTATGTCATGAGGAGATGCACAGCACAGCAGCTGTTTGGAATTCCTTCCCACATCCTCTTCCTTGGGCTTTCTGTAGCTGTTCCTTCAGTGATTTCATCAAACCACTGCTGCTTCATTGGCACTTGGCTGCCAGAAGCACAGTAGAGATGGAACACCTTGAGTTTTGATTGTTTAACAACATCAGGGAGATTTGTTTGGCCAGGTTCTATATAAAATAGGTGGCTACTGCAGACTGCAATTAGGTGTTCTTACTAATTAAAGTTGACAACCTGTATATAAAATAGATTTATACTGTGCTTCTTTTGGTGAGGAGTGAGATAGCTGACTATAATTGCAGCCTGAACCACACACTGCTTGCCTTTTACTTCAGTCACACCAGCACCTTCTACTCATTTGTCTCAATATATTGCCTTTTAATGTGTCCTTTTAAAGTGACATTGAGTACCAGTCTGCTTCTGAGGATTGAAGTATGAGCAGAGCATACTCAGATAAAAGAATTTTCTGCAGTGCAGTGATTCTTAGACTTCTAAAAATTTAGTCCACAATAATCTTGTGGACTAAAATGACTAAAAATCTTGATTTGATGTAGCCATCTACTACTGAAGCAAACCATTTCCTTATTACTCTTCTTCATTCCAATGACTAGGGTTTCAAGTCTGTTAGCACTGGGACTGCTCTGAAACCAGTTTGCTTTGACAGAAAGTTTTGACATAGAAACTACCTCCAAGTTGATAACAATAATAGCTGGGAGTACCAAAGCTGGTAATTTGCAAATCACAGCATCACACAGTGTCAGGGGTTGGGAGGGAGCTAGAAGATCATCTAGTGCAACCCCCCTGCCAGAGCAGGGGCACCTAGACCAAGGCACCCAGGAACAGATCCAGGCAGGGCTGGAGTGTCTCCAGAGCAGGAGACTCCACAACCTCCCTGGGCAACCTGTTGACTCAGATATTTGTTTATTTTTTTCCAGAGTTTCTTTGAAGCAGAGGCCAAAGCCAGCCCCTTCCCCTGTGCCTGGCAGGCCCCCTACCTGTCAAGAGGGCCGTCTCCATACAGCAAGCACAGCTCCAGTTGCTCCAGTCCACTCAAGGGTGACAGCAAATATTCTCAGCATAGCTCCAACTTCTCCAACTCAAACTCAAGTGTTAGTTCTTCAAGTACACCAAGAAACCATTCTGGACTCTCCTGCAGCTCCTCCAGTGATGGCTCTGGGAGCGTTCGGCAGCCCCGCAGCCGTCGGGGCAGGAGCTCCAGAGATTGCAGTGGGGATCTTCTGGACAGGCACTCTGAATTCTTCACTCACAGTCAAAAACCTTTCACTCCACGCACCTTAATCTCAGGATCCAAGTCTTTCCTGTCAGAGTACAGGTATTACACTCCTGCTCAAAGGAGAAGGAAGAGTCACTGCAAGCAGCGTGTGGAAGCTCAAACGCAGACTGATTTGATCAGGTACAGAGCTGAAAACTTCCTTTTGAGACTGTGAAATGTAGATATTATCCTAACAGTATCTTCATAAAAGCAGTGTTTTGCTCTCAAGGACATTTGTATAAAACCAGAATAATTACTGTGAAATTATTCTAGATATGCCTTGGAAAAAGCTAGAACAGAATGTGATTTTTGGTTTTTTTCACTGGTCTGTTTTGTTGTCTTCTCTCTGGAGCAACTGGTTTAATCTGTCCAGATTGGATGCAAAGTGTCATTAAATCCAGACTATGGGCTCTCACATCTGCTGGGAATAGATGTTGCCTCTTTTTTTTCTCTCTCTGGTGTCTAGTTGAGCTTTCTGTCTTCAAAGAATTAACCATTATAAGGATGCATTAGTTCCCCACAGTTGCCCCTGTAGTTTTATACTTTCCAAATCATTCATTAATACCTCATGTACCTCAGGTAAAGATCCTTTTTTTTTAACTCTTGAATGCATCTCTTCATTGTCTTTTTTAATTAAATGCCTTCATATGTATCCTATATAAACTTGTATACAAAATTAATATCCCTCTCTTGCATTGAACTCCTTGGAAAAATAAAGTTTTGATTTAGTTTTGGCTTTACTGATACTACCTCAGAAAAAGGAGGCTTTCCACTTCTGTGTCCTCAGTGCCTGCATGAAAAACTCTGGTTTTGCCCTAGAACAAAGTAGGAATTTTCTAAGACTAAAATTACAATAGCTTTGGCTCCATATTGAAACTATTGATTTTCTGTCTGTGGGTCAGATATTTTCCTGGTGTACTTTTAATGTACAGGATCATTTCCAGTCTCAAGTTGAAGCAGTTATTTTGTGATAGCTTAGCTGTCCCCTGTAAATATGCAGACAAGTAATGAATTTGGTTGTACATGTACATGACTGTAGTCATCCCTCAAAATAAACTCATTTAGTTTTATTAAGTGAATGGAAATCTGACAGCAATTTATGAACTTTCCAAGACATTTTAGTACTACATCCCATTGAGACTGGTGGGAAATTTCCACAGTAGCATTGTATTCTCATCCTGCATATTTTGAAAGTAGCCTTCTTGGAAATCTAATAGATCTTGACATTTTCTAGTTTTCCAGCTACAGACACAGCATCTGAGAGAGAAGGTGTGACTGAACAGCAGAAGATCCCATTGAAGGTAATACTTCTTTCACACAATCACAGAATGTCAGGGGTTGGAAGGGAGCTAGAAGATCATCTAGTGCAACCCCCCTGCCAGAGCAGGATCACCTAGACCAAGTC
>JANHGL010020474.1:0-11494 GCA_024611195.1 Ceyx melanurus | reverse complement strand
ACACACTGTTAAAACAGAGCATCCCTGTCATATCTATTAATTACTTAAATTTCAATATTTAGTGTTCTTCAGATCAAGGAATAGATTAAAAAAAAAATTGCATATAGAGAATCAGATAGATTTGCTTTCTGAGCGTTCTGTGGTTGATAGCCATATTTCAGCTTGTTATACAGGTCACTCAATCCACCACTGAAATGCAAATTGGCAGCTGCTAAGGAGCACATAGCACTATTTCCTTTCTTACACTGACAAGCAGGGGGTACCACATCTCATTAAGATTGCAAGGGGAGTTAGGAAGGCAGAAGGTAATTACTCAGGGTATCTCGGGAATAACACTTTTAATCCTGTGAAAAGTGTTGTGGGATATTTAGTGACCTACATAGTTAAAATGGCCATCACACCTATCTTCCAGCTAGAAGCATTTACTTCAATGGGGTTTGTTTAAATAGTTCTTTTGGTGGACTCAATGGAAATACTAGTTTGCATCTTGGCCTTTCTAGCTGCACAAACCCATGAAATCCATCCATGAACCCATGAAATATATCTTACCTTTGGATGTACAGTGAGAATATGTAAATAGGTTATAAGGTAATGCTGCTTTAGGTTTGAAATTGCATTAAGAGTTCTGTACATAAAGTCAATCAGGAAAGTTAACCCAAATTGACTAAAGCTGTGAATTCAGAGGACCATAATTAAAGTAGATCAGTGGATTCTTACCCTGAATATATTAAATTAAAACGAATGCAAGGCTTTTTATTTCTGAATGAGAGTGTCCTGGCAGGTTAATACAGTTTAACTAATCCATTTGGAAATTACTTCTGATTGGTCTTGATAAGTGTCCATGGAAAGGAGGCATGCAAAGGTATATATCTGTGTGTACATTCATCCAGAATCTCAAAGAAATATAATAAAATTAATAAAATACAACTTTGTTAATTTACATTATCTATTTCAAGGACTATACTGATTGAATGTTTTAAATCATAGAAGTAGTCAAGATAAGAGTCTCATTTTTCCAGAGATACTAGTTCTCTAATAATAACGAACTTCTAAGATCAAACTGTGTGTAGGAAAACATTATTCACTTTTATGTGTGGATCAATTTCATTAAACTTCCTATTCTCTGTAACAGGTATGTTAGTCTACAGAGGCAATGTGAGTAATCATCCATACAGAAAACCTTAAACAAGGTAGCACTATGCACAAGAAAAAATACACAAACATATATAAAATAAAACTCGAACAATATGTCATATATATAATATTCCTTGTATAAGGCATGATTTGTCCTCACCGCTGCAGCTGCATCTCCAAATGAGCTGGGGCAAATCAAAGGGGATAAGGATTTGAGGTATAAGGACAAAATAAACTGCAAGAGTGTTTATAGCTTCCTGTTTATTTTTAATTTCCTGTTTCATTTGCAGTATATACTTACCAGCTTTTACTGCTGGAAAAAATATGTGAAGAAATAGACTTTATATGCTGTATAACTAAATATGGGGAGTTTAGAGATAAATTAACAATTTATTATTTTGTAATATTTTCTACTAATCTCAAATTCCTTATTCTCTCTTATGCAACAACTTGCAGCAATGAAAGTATGCATACAGTAATTTTATTCTTCATTACTGCAAATTGAGCCAAAAATCAGGGAAATTTCATATAATAAAAGGAATTTTGCCACATGCAAATTGATAAACTAACAAAACTGGAGTAGGTGGAAGAATGGGCAGAATAATATATAGTGTGAGCAATGGGAAAGGTCAGTCATCTAATCACTGAGCTTGTCATTGCCTAGAAGGATTTGGAGGAAGAGTATGTTTTCATATTGATTTTATGACAGGTCCTGATTTTTCTTTTTGTATTTGCTAAGTTCCTTATTGGATATTAGATCATATTTAGATTTCCAAAAAGAACTTAACCTCACAATTTAGAGTCCACAGCATAGAACTTGTGAGTGTAGAAATATCCTGTTCTGTTAGGTTATTGACTCTATTTAGGCACCTAATTTATTTTAAAAAATGGAACAGAGATTATATGTCCCTTCTAAACCACAGTGGGAATTTAATACTGGTTTTCTTTGGTCCTCTGTCCCTCTGCTATCATCTGAAAGTTTCCTGGTGTATTACACTAAACCCACACTGTGGGAGATGTGGACTCTGACCTCTGCAGTGCAAGAGTATGGAATCCCATCCTTGCCCCAGTGTTGCTCTGAGGTGGAAGTGCTCATTCACCCCATGGGTGATTTTATCTATCTATCTAGCTAGCTAGCTAGCTAGCTAGCTAGCTAGCTAGCTATCTCTATCTAGCTATCTAGCTATCTAGCTAAGCTATCTAGCTAAGCTATCTATCTTTCTATTTATTTATTAAGGCAGGAATGCAAAGTACCATGTGCCAGAGAAGAGGCACAAGGAAACACATGATATACTAGGACAAGTGTTAATGTATTTTTGCTGTGACTTTTGAAGACTACAAATGTATTTTATCCAACAGGTTTAATACACACAATCCAGGCTTTAAATACATTTGTATACTGAAAGCTTTTGCTATTTATGCGTTGAACATTTTGACAAATGCTTACTTTTATGATAAAATAAATAGTTTAAAAATATGTGCAATAGACTTCAGAGTAATTTCATCTGATCTAATCTCATATAAAATCTGTTTTTGTGTACATTGTGCTATTTAATTAAAGAACACTTAAAACAAGGACAGCAGCTATTTACTTTTTGATGCTTTAAGCATATTAGGAAAGGTTAAGCACTTAAAATTATATTGTTCAGTATTACACGGAAGAATGATTTTCTCCTTTGCCCTATTTCCATTTTCACAAGCAGAAATGAAATGAAAGTTTAAAAGTGAAATTATTTTAAATAGGCCAAAAGTATAACAAACATCAATGGTGTATGGAACCATAAATTTTCCTAAATAGAAAATCTAATAATTCCTTAGAGGTCACACAGTATTAGGCTAAAATGAAGGCATTACATCTAATCTCCTTTGTGCTTTAGTAGATGAGGGCAATGTAACAACCCCTGTGAGACCATTACTAGGCAAAACATTTTGGAGCAGGTTGTGCTTGCTTTGTCTCACAAAACAAATGCATCCCTACAGCCTGCAACTGTAGGGATGTAGACAACACAAAGGTAGTTACATTTTTCCCTGTTTTATCTTCTAGTTCTGACCAAAATATCTGCAGATCTACTCAGAGATCTGTCAAGTACTAATTAGATTATTGATATATCACTGCATACAAATACTGGATTATTTTTTTTAAGTTTAATAATCTTATAAATCACTGTTTTCTAATCTTTGCTGAAAGTCGTATTATATCTCAACATAACTATAGCAGTATATACTTTGTACAAAAAATATCCCTTTGGGATATCGTATGAGGCAATATAACTTTTCCTTGGAATTTCTTCATTTCAGTTATCACCTGATCATCCTGCAGATGTATCTCACAGCCTACAGCCACTATTAGCTTACTGCATTGTTTTCAATTTTTTTTATGTGTGTCTTTTACTTAATCTGTCAGACATATCGCTTGCCCCATTTCCTTAGTTAATATAACGTACTCAGAATTTTTGAGTACATTCTATTTCTATTCTAATTTTTTTTTACTCTACCTTTTGACTGAAATGTGATCTGATAAGTTTTAAAATAAAAGCAAACATGATTTTCTGAGCTGAGCTGCAATACTTCAGTTCCTTCCTACTATTTTTTAGTATATTTTATTTAGTTGCCCTGATATAATTTATAAATATATGTATATAATATTTAGTAATAGATATTTAGTATAGAAAATATACTGGATATTTGAAAAGTATTCCTTCTCCTTTTCTGAGGTAAAGCTTGAAATAAGAGGCCTGATGCTGTAATGTGCCAAAGTTAGTGTTCCCGATAGATCACAGTAAGAAGGGTCACATAAGTTTATCCTCTGTCAAACACCTGCTCAGGTCAGCTGCTATGTGGATCACTAACTCCACAAAGCAAAATTGTCCTCCAGGTAGGATCATTATGTATGCCTCTCTTGTAAGGGTATTTTAGTCTTTAACCGTTCTAGAAGAGACTTAATACTAATGATTCTTGTTAAATTTGTTACAGGGTTGTTTCTATTTTATTTTTTTTTTCTACTGTGTCAGCATATGTCTAGTACAAGAAATACATGATAAATTAGATAAGCAAGCCCAAATATGAGGGTTCATTTCCTTGAATATCATATGGAAAGGCCTGAGGGGCACTTTTTCCTTTTTGCATTTATGATTATTCATCAAGTGAGAAAAAGTTAAAAAATATTAGAGGGGTTTATCACCTTTTTAATATTTATTCAGTGAGATTAGATATGACTTTTACTCTATTTTAATATTATGTATTTGGCCTAACCTTACAGTTCATGAGTTTCTGATCCGACTTCCTCCTCAACACTTTTACTATCTAATTACTTGCAGTCTTCTATGAAGATAAATATAAGGTTTTAATTCCCAAGCTGACATGCATATCTATATGCATGGATGCATGCACTCATGTGTGTGCATGCGCACATGCGCACATTTCTACTTCTGCTGCATGAAAAACATTTTCAAGTTATGCACTGCCACCTTCAACTGTGAATGTTTTAGGGGAAGGAAGACTGAGGGAAGACTTCTCTGTGATATCTGTGTTATAAACAGAGCTATAGCCGTGGCCTTTTGAAAAGGTCAGGTGCAACATTTCCCAAGATGCTGGTCAAGCTTGGAGAGCCAGAAAGGGCGAAGGAAGTATTCAGAAGGCATGTGGGATGCACAGCCAGTATGTCAGCTTGGCTGTTTGACCGTGTTAAAATAGTGCAAAGAGGCATAAACAGAATAATGTGATAATGAGTAGTTTTGGCCCTCCAGGGCTCAAGCAGTGGAAGATCGATTACCTCTATGTCCAGTTTAAGAACTGGACTCTGTTTTCAGAGTTAAAACTCTTAATTCCTCTATCTCAATGGTAGAGGTCACCTGTCAAAGGATAAGGGGATAACCACATCACCTTCACCCTCCACCCCATTTCCTGGTTGTTGGATGTTCATGAAATACAAATAGGATGTGTCACTTTGTCTGGGATTTTTATACTTTTTTAAGTACAGCATAGGCTAAGGTTTTCCCAGCACACATGTACACTCCAATGTAAATCATTGCTGATCACTTCTATTTCACGCATCTTGGACATACTTTAACTGGTACTAAATGAGTTGGAACTGTGAGATTTAGCAGTCATTTAATTGCTGTTTCTGTGAGCAGCAAATGAACCAGCAAAAAAAGGAAATAGCTCTTATACATGCAAAGGTGAATTTAAGTCCAGACTTATGACTTTGTTGAATTGAAGTGAATACATATATGTTTTATCAACAGTGAAAATGTTTCATCTCTTTTAAAATCTAATAATATTCCTTTCCGTTCTAGTAAGAACTACTGAAAAAAAAAGAAGCTGTGCAATTACACTGTATTTTTACCTCAGTGTAAAGAACTGACTATAAAGTGTGAATTACTAATGTGTGTTTTACCTTTTGTCTAATTTAATTACTGATTAATCCTGTTCTCTGTTTAATTTGATCAAATTTGAGAGAACAAAATGATTTGTATTAACAGTAATATAACTGCCACATTTTAACACTGAAAAATCTTTGCTAATTATGATTGGTACTAGGATAATACAGTCACTGATTATCAAAAGGCACTGGGGGAGTTGGCACACCAAGAGAATAGTGGTCAAGAGGAGTCAGAAGGTGATCAGGTGACAGGTTTGTTTCTCAGATGTTGCTGGTGCTACATCAATGTGTCTGTCTCATGCTGTACAAGCTGCATGCAGCACAATGTGTACTCCACTAGTCATTGGGTGGGAATGATTAAGAGCTTTTTTTAACCAAAGAGACTGAAAAATAAAAGAAGGGCACAGAGCTTAGAGAACCTTCATTACTCAATCTCACTATTTGCTGAAGATACTAGTTGCCCAAAGTAACTCTGATAGGTCATATGGGCCTTTTTGATGGTTCCACATTCCTGAAACAACTGTCAGCATTGTCTAGCTATAAATTTTCTATTACCATTATATTAAACTGTACAGTTTTTCCCCCCCACACACTGAGAAGAAAAGAGAAGGAGGATGCTGGGACTGCTTCAGTCTACTGTGACCTGTAGAACCATAAGCCTCTAAAATAAGAATGTCTTTCTAAAAGCTTGTGTCTATTGCTACAATAGAAAAGCCTAATGAAAACACAGAAATTTTAGGAGTTTTTAAAAAATCTTTTTAAGTGTACCAGAGACATGAAAAAAAAAAAACCATACAACTGAAAATTCATATTATGCTCAAAAAGTGGAAATCATTATACCTTGTTTCAGCATTAAACTGAACCCAACATTTTTTCTGTTAACATGTTGTGTTCTTTCTTTTACTCTTTATCTTTCAAACCAACATTTTGTTTTCCTGCTTTGCAAATGTCTTGCTAAGATTTTAAATAACTGTTTATTTCTCAGTAATTTTGGAAAAGGATATGTGTTTATAGCACTCTTTGCTCATAAATGGTTTTGAAAAATTATGATAAAGGCATCCACTGCAAAAGGCTGAGCTTTTATATTTCTTCAGCATTAAGTCCAGGCCTACACATAACCTTGGAACTTTTGTTGCTATCCCACACCTCTTATGACAATAAGAGTGAATAATATGCTGAAATTCCCTTCAATGCAAACTGTGTTCTTCATTGCATAAATTCATCATTATTTCAATACTTAATTCAAAGTGAAATACAGGTAACATTATATTAATTAGCTTTTCATCTGGCTTGGTTTGAGGTTGGTTTTTTGTTTCCTGTTTTTTTGTGGTGTTTGTTTTTTGTTTGTTTTTGTTTTTGTGGGTTGGGTTTTTGGGGGGGAGGGGGGCGTTGTGAGTTTTGTTTGTTTGTTTCTGTTGGGTACCTGTAATTAGGAATAGAATCTCTTTTGCTGTGACAGACTCAGATCTGATGACTTGGAGGTAACAATATAACATTATTCTTTTTTCCCATGGTGGGTTGGAACAAGGTATTAAGGTGTAAAATATAAAAGAATAAATCCAGTTAGTCTCTGTAAGAAATAGCTTTATGTGAAACTTAGTGGAAGAACATGCATTTAAAGGCAGTTGTTAAATTTGTATGCTGTGATTTTGTTATTCTGTGTTTCATAATACCATCTATGACTTCGAATGAAGACTTGAAAAGTAAATACAAGTAAATACAAGTGAGTGCAGGCCTTTCATGTTTGCTAAATCCCAGCTATTTTTAATATACATTATTTCCTCCTGACTTGTATTTTATGCCAAAATCTTCTCAAACAGTAGGTTGTCTAAGGAACAAGCTGAGATTAAAAATTGGTGCAAAACTGTACCAAGAAGAAAAAAACTGATAAGTAACTAGCTATTTTGGAGTTCAGAAGTGGTCTCTAGGGATTTGGCTGGATTTTGAAAAATAGCTCAGCTGCACGAAGGAGATTTTGGAAGACTAACAGTGAAGCTATTAGGTTTTCAGTATAAACTCTGTAAAAAAATGTATTGTATTAGTGGAAGTTCTTGTGCCTAAAATAAGATAGAAACCTCTGATTAGAACAGAATTCTCATGAATAGTGAAACCATTAATTTCTTTTGGTCCCTTAAAATAATATCCAATTAATTGTCAGTGTCAAATACATTGTTCTGTAAGTCCTATGTACCTTTGAAGTACCTCTCAGAAAGTACCTCTTGCTGAGACTGATCTTGCTTATATCATATGTGAAATGCATCTGCAAGGAAAAGGAAAAAAGAGAGAAGAGAGAAAACAAAGTGGTTTACAAGTGGTGTGAATTTTCTCCTATTTTTTCTCCTTGTAGTAGTTTCAAATATCAATTAATATAAACTTGATGGAAATTTCATCGAGCAGCCTTTGACCTCTCACTGAATGCTCACAATACATTTATCAGAAAAAAAAAAAAAAAAAAAGTAATTTTACCAGGAAAAACATTAGTTGCATAGACTCAACTCACAGTTGCGTAACATTTGCTAACCTATATATTTGCTTTTGGCATGTTCTATTTCTGCTTTACCTACACAGGTTGAAGTACCTGTTGACCATCCTGATAGTCTGAAAATATTGGTCTTTAATGGAGAGGTTACTCCACCTCAGTGTTTCTTTGAAAAGGTCATAAAAGCATTCAAAAGTGCTTGCAAATATTTGGTTTTTTGTTTTTTTAAAGTTAAATATAGGACTTCATTCATTCACTTCCTTACTGTCTATTAATTACCTTCTAGTTGTTATTCTTTAGAATGGCTCATTCTTCATCCAGCTCTACATGTGTTTGACTGTTCCTGGAATCATCCCTGTCCCCCCACATATACATGACAAGATCACTTTTTACCTCTAGCAAAAACAGTGCTTGCTTCCTACTATCACATAAGCACGGAGGTGGAAGACTTGCTTCTCCTTTCCCTGGATGATACATATTTTCAGCTACTTTTTTTTTCTTTTTCCTACTTGCTCTCATTCTACAAACACAAGTGCAGAACTGCAGGTTTTCTCAGATCCAATCAAGGACTCTCTTTATGGTTTACTTGATTACAAGGGAGGTTATTATAACTCTTTAATGTTAATCATGTAATAAAGTGTTCTGCAGCACCCTTTAGAAATAGGTATATATTGCCATATCATAATTATAATACTAACTTTTAATCACTTCTACAGTACATTGTGGATTAAAATACTAATAAAAGCCTGCTATTTTAATAATTACTTTAAAATGCTGTTGACACAATAAAAATTGCTCAGTCATGTCTTGCACGTTTAAAGGGCAAGAAGTTGTTATATTTGAACATAAAACCCATAAAATGAAATACTAAGGCAAGCACAAATTTATTCTGTAAGAGTTTGTATGTGGACTGACATCTTTCACCACCATTAGTATTACTAAATTATTATCCTCTTTCTTATGCACTGTGGGAATATATTCATGGCCACATAGTTTCAGTTTTCTTTCCTAGACACTATTTGTACCTCAGTTCAGGCAAAATAAGCTTAGATCTCTGAAAAAAACAAAGTCAGGGAGAACACTGCTTCTTCTCCTATGTCCTCTGGAACTGGTACTGAGAAGAAGAGGCGGATCAAAGGCTAACAATCTTCCATCTGATGATGGTTTTTTTCATCTCTTGCAAACTTCTTATCAAGAAGAAAGTGGTCAAGTCCAGTGGAATAGTGGTTTATGTGGAGGGTGTATAGGCCAATGAAGTCAGGAATAAAACTGAATATTTATGTGGTGACCAGCTTCAGCGCAGGTAAGACTGCACTGGGGGAAAGGATCTGCAGAAAAAAAGGGACAACAAAAAGCTCTTTTGGGGGCTTCTTTAAAGCTGGGTGAATCCCTTTGCCTATGCTGGGGGCTACCAGTTGGTGGGCAGGCTGCTGAGGTAGCCTGGGTGGAGCCAGCACCACCTGCCATTGATCAGCCCTCTGGGCTATAAGAAGCCTGGGTGGAGCCAGCACCACCTGCTGTTGATCAACCCTCTGGGCTATAAGAAGCCTCTGGAAGGGTAGTGACTAGTTGCCACCCAAAGAGTGCAGGCTGAGCAGCCAGGGGCTGTGAGCACCTCTGTAACTCATTCTATACTTAGTGCTGGTATGTATTATCCTGGGTGCCCCTGTGGGGACTTCAGCTACCTGCAGCACATACGGCAGGACACTGAGCCTCTGCCAGTGTACAAGGTAAGCTCAAGCCCTCTAAGTGGTCGGTGAAGCTCAACTGCCCCTTGAGTTGAAAGGTGTTGGATGTTGTAGAGGTCTAGTCATGGTTGCTATCAGACTGAAGGCTGTTGCTAGAAAAGCTGTGGGCACCCAGACAGAGGTCCCATGCAAACATGTCGATGTTCAGGCCTCTGGCTGATGAGAGTATGGGAGCCTGGCACTGGCAATGGTGGGCAGTGGAGACAACACCTGTGTCAGATGTGACCAGCTGTGATAATGTATGTACTGTGTTAAAATAAGTGAGAAATGGTCATTACTGATATGTTGCAGTTTCTACTGTTTTTATGCACGTTGAAAATCTTCACCAAATGTAAGTGGTTTAGGAACATATCTAGTGTGGAAAGTAAAATATTTGAAAGGATCAAATTGTTTTCAGTGCATGTTAAATTTTGAAATAATTACTCAACATGTTTTTTTGGACTGCAGACCAAATATAGGTACTGACATTTCTCTAGCTTTAAATTGTTGTGTTGTCATTAGCATATATGAGTTGCCACAGAACTTTGTTGCTTATTTGCCAATATTGGCAACAGGACTGCAGAGTCATCTTTATCCAAGAGCATCTTGAGGTAAAAAATTTCTCATTTATCAAAATACCTCTTCTCTCTGTTCCATTCTGACAACTTACAGCTGTAAACTTGTACTTGAGATCTTCTATGGTTCTGTGGACTTGGCCTTTCCTTCTGTTTTTCTTCTGAGTAATGTACAAAAGCTGTTTTGGTTTAGACTGCTTTCTGCTTGTCAAGTCAAAATTAAAGTGAGGTCTTTTAGAATGATGCTGACTTTTATGATTGTGACTTAAAAATTTCTCCATGATCTTTGTGGCTAAAATCAGGGACACTGACACTTCTTAAACACTAGCAAATCTGAAAAAAAATCCTAGCTGTTTCTCAGGGCACTATAATTTTACACAAGAAAAACCACTGGTGCTTCAAACATAATAAGGAATTAAAGTAGAAGACACCAAGGATTTTTTATCTTGGGCATTTAAAATGAAAATTGCCAGTTGAAATAATACATAAATCTGAAAAAAGAATAAGATTATTTTACTACAAAAAGCTATTAATATTTTCCTGTGATTATGGATTATTTTTTTTTTACATTTTTTTCTGGTTGTTTGAAATTGTTTCTGTGCATTTGGTAACAAAAATAACATACCAATCCTTTCCAGTGCCAGACTGGATGGCATTTATTGCTCCTTCCGCCTCTGTTTCCTGATAATTCAGTTATGACGGGGAGCTGACATGAGGAAAGGAAATTGTTTTAATGGTGGCTTTAAGGTTAACTGAAAACCAAGGAAGAAGAGACATGGAAAAAGAAGATAGAGACAAATACAGTAATAATGCATTAGTGGGTAAAAAAAAAAAAAAATAAAAAAAAAATTATGTATTTTGGTACTTAGGCAGAATTTGTATTCGGGTGTATTTGTGCATGGACTTGAAAACCCCCAAAGTTAGTGTTTGAAACCAAGAAAATTTCTTCTAAACATAGCCTCTCTTTTTCTTTTGGTTGGTTTACTGAGTAGAGTCCTGAACATATATAAAACATGTAATGAAGGAAACGGCAATATTTAGCTCAAGAGTTCTGGAAAGAATACTTAATATAGTCTGAAGTTGATTCATTTCCTATCTTTGTTAAAGTAATAAAAATATGAAGAGCTAATGAAGTAAACTATTTTACAACTTTCAGGACATACAAAGACTTACTAGCAAAAATGCACACAGGAAAACT
>JANHGL010020473.1:9529-23312 GCA_024611195.1 Ceyx melanurus | reverse complement strand
GCTGGACTCTGCACCACTGATCACTCCTCTTTGGGCTCCAACGTGTAGCCAGTTCTAAATCCATTCCAATGGATTGTCTGTCAATTCTGCTATCCCACAATTCCTGAGCTAATATGTTTTATTTAAACTAATTTCATAGGGTGTTTCCAGTGACAAAGCATGATAAAGACAACCTTGTGTGAGAAAACAAGCTGTATATTTAAACCCTCATGTAAGATCAAGAACCTTGTTCAGGATTACCTTAATAATAACCCTATGTCACATTTCCTCTTTTTAACTACTTCACTCCAAATTCTACTGTCAGTCTAAAGAGCAGTAGACATGTAAATGTGTCCCAGTGAAGAAATGTAAATGTCTGACTTTAGGATGTAATTTCATTTCTAGAGCTTTTGCAATATTATTAGACTAAACAGGCCAGACACAATTGCTTCTCTCAGAAATTACTACTTATTCCAAAGTTTGAAAACACATGCTCATTACTGATCTTCTGAATACACTATTTTATTAAGAAATCAAAAAGACACCAAGGACAAAATGGTCACAAGGTTTTGAAATGTTGAGAGCACTCAACTGTCATAAAGAAAAAAAGCTCACCAAAACCTTCATAATCACTGATACTAAGTGAAGAAACGTTATAAATATCTGGCAAAATGGTAGTATATTTTTGGCAATATAATAGCTTTTAATCTCTGCCAACTAATTTAAAATGGTAAAATTACAAAAAAAAAAAAAAGGGGAAAAAAAATAAATTCTGCAGTTCACTAAGCCAGAAAAAAAGCTTTTAAGTAAATTACTTGGGGAAAGAAGTAATGCTTTTGTTACTTGTGTTATAAGTATTACCCCATGTATATATGGTAGCTGATGTTAATATTTATTCCATAGTTAGATAATCCTCCATTAATTAAATTCAGTTGTGAACTTACTAAGCAATATTTCCCTGACCATTTAAAGTATTTCCAATGACACTCTATTAAATGTTAGTAGACTTTCCAATGTACTACAGTTTGCAAAATTAAATTAATGGAGTATCTTCCATTTATGCAGACTCTCTCCTCACTAAAGTCCTAAATCATTTTGAAAACTCAAATTAGAGCAAAACTATATTAATTTCTATTCTATAATTGCTTCAAAGATTTATTCTGTGTGGTACCAGGCATGCCTAATCCCTTTTCAAATGCTACATCTGAGAAAAGAAATAGTAATCAAAGAGCACAAGAGTACTCAGAATCCCCAAGGATTACTCTACAGATTCATTTTTAAATCCAGGTCTCACACTGAAGACAGAAATAGACTTTAAACATATTTTTTGATCACTGGGATTATTAAAAACATGGTTTTAGTTGACTGACTTATTAAATATAGGTTGTTAATGCACACACAGAACTGCCTGGGTTTGCTCAATTACTCTACTTCACAATTTCCTTTATTCTTGAAAATGTAGTAAGGAAGACCCCAACAAAGGGTCCAACAATGAAGACACAAAAATCAGTTCCACTTACTTAGTGTTAATTGTGGATTTCCCTTTAAGTTCATCATCTTTGGAACTGAAGGCCCATATATGTCTGCATCAAGTAAACCAACTTCTTTCTTCTGTGTAAGGAACAAAAGAAAACAACTATTTGTCAAAACGTTTGTCTCCTTTATGAATTATTAGTTGAGCAAAATTTCAAAAGTGCCTATAGAAATAAAAATGAGCCTGATTTTAGACATGTTATCACAGTTTCCTTTCTCTCTAAATTGCAAATGAAGCATGAAGTATAACATGCTTACAACTTGGGCCAGACATCTGCACAAAATCTAGATTCTCAATACACAGAATCCTCACTTGCATACTTTCCACACACTTTATATTAACAAACATTGTAAGAAAATCTTTCTACTCCATGTACATTTATGCAGAAATAGCATTTCAACTTTTTTTTAAGTAATAAATATTGGAGAAAAAAAAATTGTATTTGTAACTATATTCAAACTAATGCAACTTGAATTATAATAGTAACTAAAAGGAATGTGGAAAAATATCTAAGTGCTTTTAACTTCCATTTAAATGGTCAGAGTAAACTTCTGCAGACATCCTGCAAATACTGAAATGCAAGTCTCTGATGCCAATTAAGCAGGCATAACACTTTAATCAAATGCATTTACACAAAGGAATGTAAAAATACTGGTTAATTCAACAACATGTATTACACGAGACAATAAGTTTAAATGATTATTTTAACTATGCAGTCAAGATCTACAAAATTCACTTCTAGGTGCTTTTTATAGATATATATATATATAGGTATTTCATGTAAACTATTTTTCCTACAGATGGCAAGACATACTACCAAGTTCTGCAAAAAAAGTAGTAAAGAGCAAGCCCTTAAAAGTGCTGAACATGAAGTTTCTCCAATATAAAAAGCTAACTGTATTCAACATTTTGCAAAACTCCCAAGTAAATATGTTTAAGGGAATGTCTGAAAGGTTTAGGCAGCAATGGAAGCTTCTGAAACCCTGTCAAATCAGACTTTAACTGTTAGTGTTTCAAAATGTGTATTTCATTTTTGGGATGATGCTTTCATAATTTGGCAATATATTAAATCATTTTATCATCACAGTTTTGATGAGAAAGATGGAGAGAAAGGTAAATGCACAACTAGAACTATCAAGTTTCTGGTTAAAAGAAGAGTATAACAAGGCTTTTAATGCAAGTATAGAGAATCTCTACCCCTGAACAGGATTTCTAAACACCAAGCATATTCTGTAGCATCATCATTTGTTTGTTGGGATTTTTTTTAGAATAGAAATACACCTGGATTTAAAAAAACCTAGCTATTCAGACCATTACTTCTGAATAAATCTAAATTCAATTAATATAAAGAAACTAACTCATAGAAGAGTAGACACCTGAGAAGCAAGACTGAACCTTTTTACTGCAACATATGTTGGATGTAGGGATTTGTTATTGTGTGGGGGTTGCTTTGTTCTCTTTTTTTTTTTTAAAGCTGTTAATATTGAATCCAGAAGATACCCTTAACAGATGAAAAATTTAAAGTGACAAATTTACCCAACATGATCCAAATGCATCTTAAATTTTACAACTGAGAAGTAAAAAAATGCATTACCATATATATCTCCTATCCACTTTGAAAAATTTTTATTACAAAAATCAACCAAATTAGGGTTCTGTTATTCAATATATTTCTTATTAAACAGTTCAAAGCACAGGTAACTACACAAATTTCATTTACTTGATTAAAAAATTATTTCTCTATAACATCTTGTGAAAACTGTTAGTTCAGTAGTTACTCTGACAAGTTATCTGCTTCTTGCTTAATGTTTGAAAGCTGCAATTTTATTTTAAAGATTGAAAAGACCCATTTTTATGTTAGATTTCAGACACATCAACAACAGTATCAGAGCTTCTTTGTTTATATAAAATGCATATTTTAACAGGTTAGAAAGATCATGATTCATTCCCTTTTTCTGTGTCAGCAGCTAATTCAACTCATCAAAACATTATAATGGTTGTGCCACCAAATTCCTTCTCAAATGAAAGTAAATATTTGCAGAAAAACCTACACAGAGTCTTAAACCTGACTGCATTTCCCTCAACTTTCTGAGGGTGTTTCTCCTGAAAAAGGATCATGACTAATTACAACAATCTTACATCTCACTACAGTTTTGTTTTCAGTCTAAAGAGACTGAAGATTTAGGATGATATAAATTAATTAGATAGACTTTATGACATCCTGTGCATAGTCAGATCTTCACCACCACAGACCACTTATCCCTACAAGTCAGCAGGAATGTATCTACAAGTGTACCAAATTTCCTGAAATGAAGAATAAATACATGCACACTGGAGAAAAATATCCCTTAATTACCAAGGACAACTTTGCAAATTCAGCTACTACTCCAAATGACAAAGCTGATCCTTGTTTCAACCTAAAAAAATAAACCTGACAGGTTCTTGAAAAAACTGACATGCTTCCTCAAGCATAAGAAAGATGCCCCTTTCCAAGATGCACTGCTTTTGTTCCTGGGTATGGTTCAATAAAACTGTTACCTTCAAACAGAAATAAAGAACAGATTTTCCAATTTCTGCAACTCATGGTAATGAATGCAAATTGTTCCTGTAAGCATGGGGCTTTCTACAGGATTACAAGAAAAAGGTCTTGGAAAAAATCTTTAAGCCACTGGTAGAACCTCACTAAAGACAGCCTTAGGTGGGGGTTTTTCCTTTTTGTTCAATGTGGTCAGTAAAAGTTCATCTGGCTAAAAGTAGGAGCTTATACAGTAAGCACTGGCCCAATAAGCTAAGGTTTTTAATTTTCATTTCTCCCAACTATCTCTGCATTTCCAGTATATAAGAATCCCTAGATAACTAATAATCCTTTACTCAAGGTATAATTATTTGGGAAAAGCATTATGGCAGCTACCAAGGGATCTTTTAATACAGGCACAGCACAGTCCAGCTCATCTCAAATTTGCACACACCTGGATGCTACTGCATGAATCTCTTAATCAGACTTTTTATGCTGACTGAAGTTTAATCCAGATTTGTGAATTAAAATACAATAATGTCAATGAACTGTGGTTTCACCCATTTAACCTCCATGTCATATCATTCAGCACATCTTTTGAGGAACTGCTGTATTAAAACAAAACATACATAGCAAAAAATAAACATCTGGGCAGAAGGAACACATTAGAACAGAACACAAGCAGGACGGAGCAGGGAACTCAAAGGAAAAAGAATAAAAAAAGCAGCTCTAGGATTCCTCTTACTGTCCTCTGACATTATTTTCACATGCATATACCTCTCATAGCAGTGCTGAATTGTTTTATTTCTTAAGCAGGAATAAGGTTATGCAGACAAAAATGCAGCACTTGAAGCACATGGAAACATGTCAGAACCCTTCCAAGCAGAGTGCACACTGCTGCAACAGCCACCCTTGGCACCCTGCAGGAAAAGGATGCAGGTAATACAAATGCAACATCTTACAGTTGCATTTTCTCTTTATAAAAATATTTCTATCCTGTACTATTGAACAAATTGCATAACATCCTTCCAGCTAGCACACCAATAATCAAGTTCAAAACAGCTATTCTCAAGTTAACATTTGTCCTTTTCCTTCCACCTGCCTAGCTACGGAAGGAAGTTTCAACCAATCTTCCCATTTTACTGCTTTCTAGAGACTTGTATTTTTCTGTTGTCTTACTGCGTGTTCCAAACTGCTTAAACTCTCAGGATCCAACTGACAATTAAACTATTCCCATATGGTTTAATCATTTATTTCCCAAAACTGAAAGCTTCTTCATATAGAGTAAGATTCTTGCTAGTGTTCCATCATTCAGAGAGAACATAAAATTAGAAATATATTGTTGACACATGAAAACACAGAAGTACTCTCTTGGTCTGTTCAGCACAAAGAATAAGCACTCAGAGGTGTTCATATTCACCTTCTTAACAATGCTTTGAAGGTTCCCCCTCTCTTCAGCTAAATGCTCTCTAGCAGCTAACAACTGGTAAAAGATAAAGAACTGTGGTAAAGAACTAGAACTCTTCTACATCTTCTACATTATCTTTTTTTTACTTCACTACCATTAGTTCTCTCAACAAAACATTAATTTGCACAATTAAATTAAGACTTCTCTAAAGATTTCTGACAAGTATTCAGCACAGAATCATAGAATGGTAAGAGGCTGGAAGGACCTCTGGAGATCTAGTCATCTAGTCCAAGTCTCCCTGCCAGGATCACCTAGGGCAGGCCACACAGGAACAGAGCCAGGTAGGTTGTGAAGAGCATAAGTAACCAATGCAGCAGCCCACAACAAAAACAGTTTTCCTTCAGATTTAGAAACTTCTTTCAACTACATCAAGAAATTAAAAGTTTTCACAGTCACCAGGTAGCAATTCTGTATTTACAAGAAAACCAAACACTGCATCAATAGATAGAGAAGATATTCTTGAATATATCCCTGAAAGACAAGAATCCTACAGCTTTGTTTTGCACGGTGTACTGCATACAGATGTTGATAACCTCACCAAAAAGATCCTTTCCTTTAACTTCTCTGGCAAGATTTTCAATGTAATTAAAAGTTCAATTTAGCCTTTGAACTTGGCCACTGCCTTGTGGGCAAGAGATATTAGTAAGATAGCTGCACTCTGAATTAATGATTTTCAAGCGCTGAAATTAGCCATAACAAACCCTTTGGGGGTGAAAAAGATTAAATAATGCTCTTCAAGGCCGCATTAGACACAATCCCTCTATACACTGCCAGAGAGAGATTGTATAAAAAGTACATTAAATTTTGCCTCTGTTTCCTGTCCTTATGCAGATCCAAAATAATTCAACTACTACTATATTTTTCTCTTAGGTGAGTGTTACTATACTTGGTCCTTGTACAGACAATATAATACAAGTCCATGCTAATGACAAAATGATCCTTATCTTTCCTCTTGTTAACTGTTTTAGCAGACACTGAAGAGTTTAGTCTCCCCAATGCACTTTCATTATCTAGGTTTCCCTTTCTGTCTTTCAGGTAACACATCATTCATATATAACAGAGGACCTCTCCACTACAATTCTGTGTTCAGTGAAGAATCCAGTGATATTCATTGATTTCTTCCAAGTTGACAAATGCTTTACAGAGAAATAAACCTAATAACAGACTTCATGCCAACAGAGAGAGGAAAAAAAGAACATTTTAAAAAAAAATAAAATAGAGAGGAAAAAAACAGCTCACAAAAAGCTGCTATAAATAGCTGTTAATGAACATAGTCTATGTTACTGCTAAACATACAGATACTCTTTGAAAGTCTTAACTTCATTTTTTGTTCATCTTTTCTGAGACTTTTTTTCTATACTTGGTAGGGTACATGTATCCCCACTGGATATTAGTGAAGGATATTGTACTTTGAAGCAAACTCTGCAGACCACCAGAATTCCCTTGTGTTCAGCCTCAGAGGGATGGCAGCACAGGTTAATGAGCTGTCATCTTTCTATACAGTAGAGGATTCCCTATATAAGAAGCACTCCCAACATTCTGCAGCTGCACCCCATTCCTCAGACAGAAATTCCAGCTTTTTTAAGTGATGGTACTAGTTATTATTAAAGCTGGTGTTCTTAAACCACCAGCAGGACTTTCAATTTACCCTTTTATAATGTCATTATAGACTCAGAGCTAATCCCAAACTGCAAGCAGCAACACATGGGACAAAAGGGAATTTAGGATAGGCTCTGGATTCCTCATTTGACATACTGACACATTGAATAGCCATCTTTTAATCCTTAATTCTCTAACTCTTCCAGCTGCACACTGTTTAAGTGTCTAGCTGTAAATTGGATTAAAGCCAAAAAAATACCACTGCAGTTTCTTCACTCTCTATTCTAGAAATGCAGACTTGAATTCCAAAGGAAGGTGTCTGGCCTTTTACAGCTGGATGTTACAGGCAGCACAAAGTGGGAGCCTTGCCTGGCCCAGCCTGTCCCCTGGTGCTCCCTCTGGACAGCCACAGTGATGGCTTTTACAGCAAATACTACACTGCTAAGCAACCACTGGGTTTGCTTGGGAAAACAAAGGCCACTCCCCGAGATAAAAATCCCCATTGATGCATTTCAAATGTTGTTCCTGGTCTGCTTGACCTGACCCCATAAGCTCCAGACAGAGTTAGGGCAGAACAGCTACAACTGCTGCCTTTAACCACATGTCCCCACCACTACAGGCAGAAGCCACTTGCCTATGCTTCCATGGTCATTTGTTCCATATGGTTTTACTTCTTGCTCCTCTGTCCTTCACAGCACAAAAACCATTTCATCCTATAGCAAAAAACTTAAATCTTCCTGGAAAGAAAGGGACAGTCAAAGGAAATGTGACTGGGACCTTGCCTCTCACAGTGACAGCACAAGCATGCGGCCTCCCAACTGGATCTCTGCCATCCTTAGTCATGCACAGCTGGTGTTTGCTCACTAAAATACTCTGTTCATAAACAAGCAATCTCTATCCTATTATTGCTGCCATCTATTAATTCAACTTGTTTCTACTATAATAAATCGTCTCTGGCCAGGCAGCTTTCATAAATAGTCATTCCAGTCTGAATATGAATCGGCCTGGCACAAAACCCAAAAATTCTTCCCAAGCTCTCCTAGGAGAGCACAAATGATGGCTGGTACATCAAAAGAGTGAAAAGAATCAGCTGTCAAACTAGGCCAGTAATTAAAAATAGGACACAAGGGTAAAACTTGAAGTTAGTTCTTAACACAAAAAGAACACTGTCTTTTTATAGGTCTTGGTACAGGCACAAGAGCTTACACAATTGTTAACTAATCTATCAACAACAGGTAACCCAGGGTACCAAAACCCTAATATTCCAGAGGGGGCTAAGAGGCTGTCTTGCACTTTTTTCGCTGGCTTTGCATCAAAAAAACCTGAAACAAAACTCCCAAAAAACCTACTTTGTCTTGGACATGGTATCTAGGCATCTAAATGAAATCCTGTATGGAATTATTTACTCTGTAACCATGAGGTAAAAATATGCCAAAGAGACTCAGCACCAGCATGTAGGACTTGGGACTACTGAATTTTAATTTCAGTTCTGCCAACAACATTGTACAACAACGTCCAAGATCTGTCAATGCCTTAATATTTCAGACCATCACTACAACTGAAAAAGCACCAATAATTAAAAAAAATTACGTATCTATACAAATAGCAGGGGTTTGTTTTTTTTAACAACAGAAAGCAGACTTATAAGAGAAGATGGAAGTTTCCTTTTATCAATAGGACAAAAAAATTCCTTTATGCCTTGACTGTTGATCTCCTCCCAGTCTGTGATGCTATCAAACAAGATGTCACAGCTGTTCCTGAAAACAGCAAGAATCTACTCTAATCCAATCTCTTCTGAAAGGATCTTCCACAGATCTGCCTCACCAGACAACAGTTGTTCTCAATAGTCTGTGACCTGTACAATCCACTTGAATGATCACAAGACATTATTTTTCAAGTAATTTAGCTCCAGTATTCTACTTGCTTTGAAAAATCTAGTTACGAACACTGAACTTGTAACAAAAGCAGACTGTATGTAATGAAGGAAGCACAGACCTCTAGCACAGTGATCTATCTTTTTCCACAAGCCCTTTCTTTTCTCCTTTAAATAGCACATCAAGTTCAAGCATCAGTTTCTATAAATCTGTGTTTTGCTTATAAACAGCATAAGGACTGTAATAAAGTTGCAGGATGTCTTTTGAACCTCTGATGTACCAACAGAATCACTACTGCTTTCTCAGGAAGACATCAACTTACAGTAAGAAGATGAGAGCTTCAGGAAAGCATGGGAATGTGATGTACAGTCAGTATTTATTGAAAGTAAAAATGAAGAGGTCCACTGATATGTATTTGAGGTCAAAAATTACATGTTTTTTTGATCTTTTACAAAATTTCTATAGGAACGTGTAGGACACAGAATGTTAAGGGTTGAAAGAGAATATGAAAGATCACCTAGTCCAACCCCCCTGCCATAGCAGGATCACCTAGACCATGTCACACAGGAACATGTCCAGGTGAGTTTTGAATGTCTCCAGAGAAGACCCCACAACCTCCCTGGGCAGCCTGCTCCAGTTATGCCACCCTCACAGTGATGTTTTTTTCTCCTATCTATGTGGAGCCTCCTGTGTGCCAGCTCGTACCCAAACAGTGTGGACTGCATGTAAAACTCACTCCTACCTCATTTCTTTTACTTACCTTTTACAATATGTTACATTTCACCCCAGTAAAGTACTTAAGCTTACTCTGTATTAAATTAATGCTTTATAAGTAAAAATACTGCATTATACACCCTTCTAAGGGAAGTAAACCTTGCTTCTGAGTTTACCTCTGTGCTAATCAAGGCACACAATGGAACTACTCCCCATTTATAGAAGCAGGTGGACAAAAAAAAACAAACAAAAAAACACATGAGTTTGGGGGTTTTTTAAACTTGAATGGTTCCCACTGTTTATTTATAGTCCAAGTAACAGTCTGAGCAACACCGATCTGGGAAATATTTTGTCACTTAAAATATTTATTTCCAAGCTTTAGTGAAGATAAGTAGCTCATTATTTTCCTCAGCTATTTATATATCAAGTAAATTTACACATTAACTTCTCTGGAAAAAGTAAACCTCTAGAGCTATAAAAATATTTTCGATACCAGCTAGCACTTAATTATATATTTTTTTTCCAAATCAGTGCCCTGAAGTGATAGAATTCATTTATTATGTGTCTCCAACCTGCACAAACATCCTCTAGTATGTCCACACATCTTTCCAGAACTACAGTTCTACTCAAGAGACACAGAAGGGAAAGGACACACACAAACCTAGATGAAAGCTACCAAGTCATTCATGGTGCTGATAAAATATAAACTCAAAAATCCATGAAAAACAAATCAAGAAATTAACTATCAGAGGAAATACTTAGATTTAATGTAACTGACTGACTCCAGCAGTAACCATTTTATTTGTGACACACATGCTTTTTTCACATTCAGGCTGATAATGAGATGATTTACCTACCGAATCATTTGCTGCCAGGGCCAGGGCTACATTTACTGCAAAAGAAAAAAAAAAAAGATTAAGTGCAAGAAAATTCCTAAATATTGAGATTGTTACCATTACTTACAAGAGAAAATATAATGTAAATACATCACACTTAACTGCATTCATGTCTTATGCCTCTACACTATTACTAGGGTAAGTGGCAGCAGCACCCATACTTTTCAGTTCATGCTTGCTAACAGGTTAACAAACTCAAGCTCATCTGCAAAAATATCCAAACTCTAATTTCTAGAGAACAGTGCAAAGCAAAAAGATGTCATACAAGTATTTTGCCAAAAGGTAACACTAAGAAAAAAAAAATAATTGAGGTACTTTCTTTGCAAAAGGGGATACTGTACTGTAAAACAAAAATAACCATACTGTTGGCAGCCTTCACTGGTCTCTAGTGAACTTTCTTAAAATTAGAGATTGGGTAAGTACTGACAAACTACCAAAGTACAGTGACCAGAAAGAAAATAATACACCTTTTTTCATTTCTTGTAATTTATTAAACATGGATATTTTCTGGAATGAAGTGCAATGCATGCTCTTCTCTTGATTTTCATGTCAGAAAACAGTCTCATCTAACCTGAAAGCATCTGTAACAACTAAAGAAAGTGACCTGCAGGACAAAGCATTTAAACACTCTGAGTTTGTTTATAGCTTTTAAATTTCCATCACTACTTAACTCTCATAACTAAACAGCACATGAAAGGAACAGTATCTTCTAACAGCTCACCAGCTTCTATTATGCTGGAAGCTGTCCTAGAGCCAAACAGCAATAGAAAACACCATACACATACCCCTCTTTCCTGGGTGACATATTTTTGCTTTCTTTATACATTCCTCTACGTCAGGTTGTGAAACCTCTAAGAAAGATAAGCTGCAGCCAGCCTTGTCCTACTGAATGAGTACTGAAGGTACTGAGAATCATAGAATGGTTAGGGCTGGAAGAGGCCTCCAAAGGTCATCTAGTGCAGCCCCCCTGCAGGGAGCAGGGACATCCTCAACTAGCCCAGGCTGCTCAGAGCCTTGGCCAACCTCAAACAAGCTGGGGAGCCAGCTTGAAGAGCTTAGTATTCAGAAAGAGAAGCTTCTTGAAACAAAATTTTGAGGAGGTTAACAAGGAAACCTGTACAGTTCTAAGAAGCACACAGCCTCTGTTTACCCCTAAGCTGATAAAGCATACAGATGTTATTCCTCTAGTTTGCTATTTAAACAGATACTTGATTAACTGTTTCCTGAATCAATCAGAAGAAAAATTCTCCTCTGAAATCTGGAGACAAAATTACAAATCTCAGACTGGGGGGGATTTATTATGATAAATTAATAATAAATAACTACATCAACTGCTGCTCATGTCTGAAGAGGCACAAAGGAAGCAGAAAGTTACTCCCCACGCAGTCTTCACTTCTTCCTAAACAATTATAATGTGTGAGAGCTAAAGTATTTAACTGAGCTAACAGTAAAATTAAAATTTCTTGGCCGAAAAGCAGAATTGAACAGAGCCAGCTGAGCATCTGTGACATGGTTATCTATGCCATCAATAAAATACCTATAGATAACTAAGATGAACACTCTAAAAGATAACTTTCAATACTTATATTTCAATGTAAGTGCAATTTAGAAATAGAGTAACTACTTTATGACTATAAAAATATTTTAATATGTAGAGAAGGCCCAGAATTAAAAAAACAAACAAAAAAAACAACATTACAACAGTCCTAGAAAAGAACCACAAACTAACACCACGAGTGCTTTGCCAAAGCCCAAAATCTGGGTTGGTCAGGCAAATAGATGGATTTTGGCCTCTACCTTGAAAAGGTGAGTGCAACAACAAAACAACATTAACAATACAATTAATATGACTGAGAAAAACCCAACAGATTATCAAATGTATCCACTGAACTGAACAATAATAAAAAAACTCAACTCTTTAGTCTTTGCTAGAAATATCTGAAGACCAAGATAGTTGGTAGCACCCACACTTCCTCCAAACTGCCAAATTAACCAAATGTGAGCAAGAACACCAACCATTTTTTTCCACTTCCACAGCTGGAAACAATCAGTTTCAACAGTTTAGAAACTTTTTTCAATACCTCACTTTGAACTCAAAAACAAACCCCAAAACACTAACAAAACCACACAACAAACTTTTGCCATATGGGCTAAATACAGCAGAACACTTTTTTATGACAAAAATTTGACAAAAAAGAGTTAGGAAACACAGGAAAAAAACAAGTCAACTGTGAACAACAAAAACAACAACATTAAAATTGCATTGAAAAATACTTGAAAAAATCTTCAGCTGCTCATCTAAACCATGAAAATTTATTGTCATTTTAATAAACAAGAATCCTGATTCCTTTTTCTCAATATTTTAAATAAAGCATTAATTAAAGAAAAGCTATCCAATAAAGTATTTGAATTATTCATTTACATTTCAACTCTCTTATTTAATGCTTGCTGAACCCTGATTTTTATATTTTTTAATGCATGGTTATGGACTCCTAGCTCTTAATATTATTTATACATGGGTCATATTTTATGTACAAATTACAGACACCAGTTATCAGAACTAAGTCAGCACATTAATTTGCACATATGAGGAGTATAATCTGAATTTACTGTTCAAATTATGTTAATTTAGTAAATTTATATTTGGTATTTTGAGTAACCCAAAATTATAACTATCACTAAGAAATGCAAGTCTTGATTGTTTTGCATGTCTTTGTACAGGAATGTGCATCCTGCATACAGAATAGTATATATGTGAATCCTTTGTATGTAAAAAAAACAATAATAAACTGAAAGAATTCTTTTATGTTACTACAGATAAAGTTTTTCCTGTTCCAGACAGTAATTTTCAAGCATGTCTGAAGCACAAACCACAAAATAAGAAATTAAGAGCTAAATGAATGTGTAATTCACAGCAAAAAGAGATGAACAGTAGTCAACATTCAAATAAAGAATGACTCTCTTCCAATCTACATACTAAGGAAGAGATCTATAAACAATTTCTTAACACTTTACAAAGATCTTTTCAAAGAGGATTACCTTCCGTGTCACCTTTTTTTTAAAATTCAAGTAAATTTCTGCAGTACTGGTAACCCATGTACTGTCTTGTCTACTACCTTGGAACTGCACACGTAAGGAAAAAATTAATTCAAAACCTAATGGTGAGGCTGACAGAAGAGTTCTGGGTGCTTCATAAGGCTCTGA
>JANHGL010020472.1:134624-169210 GCA_024611195.1 Ceyx melanurus | reverse complement strand
AAAAAAATATATTTAGTGGGTTTTTTTAATATTATATTTCCAGAGCTATATTTATTGTATGGCACCAGATTATAATGGCCAGGAGACATAAGTTAACATGGAGTAATGATACTGCTTCTGGAAAAATTATTCTGTGTTTCTGTGGATGCAGTTGAGATCAGAGTTTGTTCAAGGATAGTCTTCCATCTAGGTGCAAATTTTTCTAGTATATGTGTGTGTATATATATATGTTTTATACATGGATAAAAGTTTGTTTTTGATAAGACTTCACAGTATCAGATGTATATTATTTTTCCTTTCCTTTTTCATGTGATTTGATGGAGGAGGGAAACTTTGAAATGCAAAGTGTCTAGTCTGTGAATATAATGTATTAAAAAAATGAATTATTATAAATTTGAGTTTATAGGGGTAAATAGCTGTCTGCACATGTGAAGTACTCTTTATTACTCTCTCAAATGGACTGTGCCACTGCAGAAATTTTTCAGAAGGAAAACTGCTCATGATCTGTTACCTGTGAAACCTGTGGAGATTGCAATAGAAGCGTGGTGGGTTGTGCAGTCTGGCTACATCACTGAGGATGATATCAAGGTATGGATTGCATCTCTGATTTCATTTGAATGCTGGTAGACCCTGAAAACAGGGGCTTCCTTTTGTGTAGAATGAACAAAGATGTTGCAGGTTTATAACAACTGTTATGGAAATAGAGACTTGAGCTGATAGAAATTGTGGTCTTTTCTTTGAAATATTCTGCTCCTGCTAATTCTTTGTACTTTCTGTGTACAGTGCTGAGGGGGGCTTTCTCTAAACCAATTTGTGGTAACTGTGTTTGTGATAAAGTGCTTTGTTAGGAACAAGTAACAATGTGTTCTTAAATTTTGTATTTAAGCCTTGACAACTCAGTTTTGACTAATCTTCACCTTCAGTATAATTAGAATCAGAATTTTAGTGGACTTTATTTTATATTTCTTTTAATTGTTTCTCGTTGTGTACCTTTCTTTGGTCATTCTTTGCCCATGAAAAACTCGAGACAACTTAATGTTTCATCCTCATTCTACTTCCATTATCACATTCTTTTTACAGTCAGCTATTAATTATATTATGTGGATTTAATTTGTTCTCTATGATTAGATTGGAATATGTTTAAAGCAGTCATGAGATCACTTTTTGACTACTATTTGGAACATCTTATACAGCAACTACTTATATTGACATCATATCAACTCAGAGTAGTTATTTTGGTATTGCAATGGACTTCTGCCTGCAGTGGTTCCAGTTGTGTGGCTGAACAGTCAGCTTGGAAGTTTTAAAGTGCAAATCTACTCTAGACTTCACTTGCCAAATACCTGTGCAGTTAAGTACTTTCCTAGACCATGCATAATTTTGTTCAGGGCCAAGAGTATAAAATTGTAGAACTTCTAACTGGAGCTGCAGTGAATTCTTCAGTGTAAATATTTTGATTAAGAACATGAGTTATTTATTGTCATATTACTTATGACTGATTTGAGACTGATTTGGGATTTTTTTTTGAGTGGTGGTGTCTAGATCTGCTTCTGCAAAAGAGTAACATGACTTGTTTCTATTACATAGATTTGCTCTACATCAGAGAAGTCTGCTATTGATAAGATAATTGATTCAGGTCCTCAGCTTGCTGGGTCATTAGACTTCAATGTAGTTCACAGTAAGTTTTTAATGAACACTCCTTTTCTCTTTGTAGATTTTGTTTAGTAAATTCTGAGAATAGTGTCTGAAAACAAGGAATAGAAGGATGTAGACAGCTACATAAGAGGTGGGGGAACACGCTCAAGAGCTTGTACAACTGTAGTTGAGATGTTACAAGTGGTTTAATGGTGAGCCATTTGCAGCTGTTGCCCTGTTACTGATTCAACAAATTCTGTAATTAAAACTGTCAGTAAAGATTGTGGGGGAGTGGGATGTAGGTGAAATCAAGAAACTAAAATGAAATGTCAGAGTTGGTAATCTGGGTGGTAAAACTTCACTCCTTCCCTCTCAAAGGAGAGGGTATTACTTCTTTGTGTGGTGTGTGGGTTTGGTTTTTTTTGGTGTGTTTGTTTGTTTGTTTGTTTGTTTTGTTTTGTTTTTTACTGTTTGAACACCAAGAAAATGGGGTTTAAGTCTTAAAGGCTATCTCTCAGAGGTTACTGTTACTGAAAAATGGTGTGCAAGTGATTCCCCATTTCAGAGTGAAAAGTATTAGGTATAAACAAATCATGTTAGGCAAGGGAGTGCAAATGCCTCCTTGAAGTCTGTCTGTAAATGCTTGGCTTACCACAATTCTGCTGTGCTGTTGAAAGTACTTGTGGAGCTCCAGGTGTACCACATTAAAGTAAAAAAAACTCTGCTTTAGGGTGACACTTGTTTAATATCAGATGTGGTTTATTGATCCATGCAATTGCTGCAGGGGTTACTAGGAAAAACTGCTTTAAACTCTGAGTTTGATGAGGAAGTCTAACTTTGTATCATTAGTACTTTGGAAAATGCATTATTTCTAAAATGTGCTTTTATTTACAAAGGTTTGTATAACAAAGGATTTATTTACCTTGATGTACCAATATCTGATGACAGCTGTATAGCAGGCAAGTAAATATTTAATGGTGTTATACCTATGTTGTCTTGGTTTCAGTTCAGTTATCCTGGAGTTCTGTCTGTGTACATGAATTTGCTTAATCAAAATATTTAAGCTATGAATTTTTTTCCAGCTTAAATATTTTCAGCCTTTGTTTTTATTGAATATAGTGTTTGTTTTAACTTGAATTTTTAGGTTATTTTATGTACATATTTAAGGTGAGATTCTTGTAATGTTGTGGTGTGAATTTATAAGTATCCTCTGTAGTGAAAAGGAATAATAGCATAGAGATATGTAGATGCCTTACCAACTGGTTGTGGGGTTTTGACTCTCATTTTCTGGACACATGTAACTTTTTTATAGATATTGATACCATCCTTCATGGTGTTGTCACCAGTTAGAGCCAGGTGCTCTGTCTGGGGACTATGTAGGAGCTTCAGCTAGTACAGCAAATGGCTGCCCATTGAACAACTCATGCTATGCCAGGTCTTGGGGTTTCAACTTCAGTGTAATTTACAAAGCTATAAATAATTTAGAACCTGCTCATGCAGGAGTACCTGTCATTGCTGTAGTAGAGATCAATTCAGTGAAAGTTCTCTAAATATGAGAGATTTACTGCTTAGAGAAGAGCTCTGGGACTCTGCTCTGGAATGTTTTGGTAGGGTGAGTTGTGATTTTAATTTCCATCCACATTATACAATCATTTTATGAACTGGATGACTGGGAGTTATCTATAGTGGATGAGTTGGAGATGCAAGGCTATGATGCAAGGTAGAGTGGTTTTAGTTATCATAAGAAAACATTTACAGCCTTAAAAAGCCTCTTAAGGAGTGTGAGAATTTGAAATGCCATATATACTGTCTGTAGGCTTTTATTATCTGTGACTGGGAAATCATAAAAATTGCAGGTACCATGAAGACTAAAGTGTAAATTAATTTTTCTAATTTTTATGCAGTTTCAGTTTAAGTTACCAAATTCTTATTTTGCAAATAATTCTTCCTTGTAGTGCCACCACTTGAAGGTTTTGTGATGAACAGAGTGCAAGGCGATTACTTTGAAACGCTCCTGTACAAGATATTTGTTTCAATAGATGAACACACTAATGTAGCAGAGGTAAGTGTAACTTACCCTGTGAGGGAGGTGGGAATACTTGAAAGGGCCTAAAACACACTCTGCTGAAAATACTGAAGGTGGATATGGATTGATACCCAGGGATTTAATTTAGAGATATTGTCAGGTTTAAGAACCAACCTGCTTCTTTTATCTGGATTGTAACTTTTACAGTGCTTCAGGCTTAGAGTACCTTCAATTTGGTGAAAAAATTCAATCACTATAATGAATTTATACAGAAGTGACTAATATAGAATATTTTATACAAGCTAGAACTAGAACAGAGACTGTTTTACTAGTGTGAATTCCTTTTTTTCTTTGGCAGTGAAAACATTCAGGGTGTTAGCTTAAATTAGGAATATAACATTTGCATAAATATTTATACTTCTAACATGAGAAATGTTTTCATAACATCTTGCACTCAAAACTTGGTGAATAAGCACTTGAAAAATATTCATTAAATATACCCAGGATTTGTGTTCGTCCTTGCATGTCTTCTGATGTACATGATTAACCTAGAAATTATACACATTATTAGCCTAGAAATGGTAATGGTAGAGGATAACCTCATATCTCTTTTGCATGTGGGACAGTTAGGGGAATTCATCCCCTTTTTCATCAGTTTTGATGAAGATGCAGTTGCTCCTACCAATACAGGCTGGGTTTAAAATAAAAACAATAAAGGTGCTGGAGTCCACAAGTGGTGAATTACCCTGCAGTGTTAATTGCTGGATTTTGAGATTCCAACCTGCAAATAACCTGTATTGCTGATTCTTCTTTTTTTTTTTTTAGCTTGCAAACGTCCTGGAGATTGACTTATCTTTAGTAAAGGTATGTATGTGTATGATAGATCTGTCAAATGGAAAGTTCACTGTCTTGCAACTTGGTTTGATATAGCAGTTGCTTATTAGGTGTATGTTTATTTCTTCAGAATGCTGTGTCCATGTATTGTCGGTTAGGCTTTGCTCATAAAAAGGGCCAAGTAATAAATCTGGATAATCTTCATCCATCGTGGAAGAATGTTCCTTCTGTAAATAGACTGAAGTAAGTGTCTTCATTCTTTCAAGACTTACTATTCATTTTGAATAGAAAGCTTAGAACCAAAATCTGATTGTAAAGCAATTGGTTGCTTTATTTGATGTCTGCAAGATCAAGTTTCACTGGGCTTTTTAAGGTGTGTAATGACAAGAATACTTGATCCTGTTTTTTAATCTGAGGATAAAAGGTGGTAATTTAGCCTGTAAATTAAATGTTCTGCTTCTATTGCTGTTACTTAGTCCGGCTTTTTGACTTTTAAATGCCCAGTTGCTCACTTTTGAAGCACACAAAAGTATGTTTGTTTTACAGTCCTGGGGCTGGAAATGAATGACAGCTGTTACTCTGCTAGGACAGAGACAATGGCTCTTGGCACTGCTGTCAGTGAATGTATACATCAAGCCTGTTTGCTTGCTGTCAGGTACCATTGCAGCTCTGTCACTAACACTTTACTGTATATATACCTTCATATCAAATCCTGGGAAAGTGATGTTAATACCAGTCAGCAAAGGGCTGTCCAAGTTGGAGTGCCAAGTTGAATTGCAAATCGTCAGGCACTTTCAGTTCAATATCTGTTATGAATTTAAAATAACGTCTATGCCTGAGTTTTCTTTAATGCTAATTCACTCTGTAAGAACAAAGCTAATTAGTTTTTTTTATTGGATTATTCTTCAGTGATAGTGGTTTTTTGTGGGTTTTTTTTGGATCTTTTTCAAAATCTAGTATTTTTCCAACCCCCAAATCAACTTTTCTGCTGAAGCAGGACTCTGAGGGACTTTAGGCTTGACTAGTTTAGGGCTCAGAAGTATTGAAAGGCATGTATCAGGTGTACATATGCATGATCTATTAGCACTGGAAGGCAGAGATACTCCTCTGATGCTGTAATGACCAATAGATGTGGGTTTTAATTCACATTAATAGGAGTACTTTGGACCCTCAAAAGATGCTGCTTTCATGGGACAGTGGGGAAAACAGAAGTCCTATACAGGAAGTTGGGTCATCAGCCACAGATACAGATACCAACAGTCAAGATGATCCAGGTTAGCCTTAACAGTAAACTTTAATTGCATTAGAAATATAAAAATAATTGATCACAGAATTCCACAGATTGTAAAGGGGCCTAGAAACAAGTAAAACACAGATTGTGTAGGTCCTTTTTTTTTTTTGTATGGAACATGGTGGGGGGGGAAATGGTTTAAAATTCTTCAGTCAATGAGCTTTTTTCTGCAGATGATCCTGCTCCGTATTATGTATATCAAATGATATAGATAAATTCTGAATTAAATCAGTCATTTAGTAGTGGTGTGGGATTATTTTTCTACTCAATATGGCAATAACTGATGTCATTTTTTAATCTTTTTAAAATAGATTAAACTTGATTTTAGTTTTAAATAAAACAAATGTGATATTTTCTTTTTGTTCTTTACTAGCTGAAACAACCAGTGTGAGCAGCCTGAATCTGTCTAGTGGACACACAAAGCGTATTGCCTTCCTGTTTGATTCTACTCTCACTGCCTTTCTGATGATGGGAAATCTTTCACCAGTATGTCAAAATCATTCCATGTATTATGCCAAGAAAAAATACATAGCTTTTTAAATCTCTGGCTTAAATATAACACAACTGTAATTATTTTTAAAGCTTCTTTATTGCTTGTTATTAAGAAATGTTTTTGCTTAATAAAACTTATTTGCCCATTCCATTCTCAAAGAATTAACACAATTTTTTGTTCTAGAACTTGAAAAGCCATGCAGTCACTATGTTTGAAGTTGGAAAACTGTCAGATGAGAGTCTTGACAGCTTCTTGGTGGAGCTGGAAAAGGTAATCTGTTAGTTGCTTGATCAAATGCTTTTTCAGCACTTGAAGTGTTAGAGCCAACCTCCCCTCAGTATTTTCAATGTGTAAAACTGCTTATTTATCAATACAGTGATATGAACAAGCATCTTATCATACCAGAGTGGTTCAGTTAATGTTTTATTCATAGCATTTATACTTCTAGCAGAGTTAATTGCTATATCATTTTAGAGCAGTCAAGATGACTGGACATTTTAAACTTTTTACATAAAGACTGAGTCATATTTCTGCTTTATAGATGTTGTCTTTGTGTACTTTTTGACCATTTGACTAGCATGGCCAAGACTCACTTTTCATTTAATAGTTGCTGTAGCTCACTTTTGTATATAAGACTCAAGGTTGTTACTCAATTACAAAGCTTTAAAATGCTAATTTGTTAATCGTCCCTTTTGTGTAATTGATGCTTCTGCAAACAACCTGCCACTTATATGCGTTTCTTTTTGTTTCTTGTTTAGGTTCAAAGCACAGGTGAAGGGGAAGCACAACGGTACTTTGACCATGCACTTACACTGAGAAACACAATACTGTTTTTGAGGCATAACAAAGACCTTGGGGCACAAGCTGTCCAGCCTGATCAGCCAAATAACGGTACTGTCAGCACTTGTGAGGAAGCCCTTTTAAGTGTATGTTTTTGTCCACCCACCATGGACTCAGCTTTCTGATTAAGCTGCTGTTTCTGATGGCAGTCTGTATCCTACTTGTTTAAAAATTCTTTAAAGCCAAAGCATCACTTCTTGATCGTCCTTTGAACCTGCATTACTGGGTTTACTGTTGAAGGACTAATTTGGCTTCTGAGGTGTGGGTTTAACATCCAAAGCAACAGATGAAAGCATAATGATAGCAAGACAAGCTGAACTTGAGGAAGAGTTTGTTTTCAAGTCATGTCCTTCTGAAGGCTGTAATAAAGGAGCTGTTTATTCAGAGTTGTTCTATCAAAGAAACAATTTTTTCAAGTTATGAAAGAAGTGTATTCTTTTAATGGGGATTTTATTTTTTAATTACCTGCTTTCTTCAATATCTTGGTGCTTATTTCTTAGGATCAATTAGTTGGTGAGGAACAAGCTGTAGTTCTTTTCCAGAAAACCCTATATGACTGGAATTGCTGAAATTATGTACAAACTTATTAAAATTTACCCTAATAATTTAAGACTTAGTTGTGGAAAATACTGTGTGGAAAACACAATTATATTTTAGGTTGTATGTTGCATCTTAAGTTATAATTTAAGAATCTTTCGTTTTCTACATAGGGTTTCCCTTGGATCTCTTACGCTGTGAGAGCCTCCTCGGTTTGGATCCTGCTACCTGCAGCAGAGTCCTCAACAAGAATTATACTCTGCTGGTTTCCATGGCACCACTCACCAATGAAATTCGACCCATTAGCAGCTGTACACCCCAGGTGAAAAAAATACTGTGGGTTTCCCCTCAGTATCTAGTAATAGAATATCTTAAGAGCTTTGTTTTGGATACATGTTAGATGTCCCCCGTAAAGTGACTCAATTATTGGCATGTAGAATAGTATTGCATTTAATCTAAAAAAAAGTGTTTAGTGTGGAAAAATGTGAATATTACCAGGTTATCTTCAAGCAGAGTCAATGACAGATTTAGTTCGTGAGTTAATTTTCTTGAAAAATCTTACAATCTCTTGTCTTTAAAGAGTCTTGTGATACTTGACTAAGTACCTAGAATATAATTAGCAGTAGAATAATACATTTGAACTCCTATGATGCAAAACTATGTTTATATTTGACTTTTAAATTATAATCTGTACATATAATGCTCACAATTTTAAGTTCTTCTGAACTTCTTGAATGATCTCTCTTCAGCATATTGGACCTGCAATACCAGAAGTCAGTTCGGTGTGGTTCAAACTGTATATTTACCATATAACTGGACAAGGACCACCCTCTTTGTTGCTCTCTAAAGGAACACGTCTTCGAAAACTTCCAGACATTTTTCAGGTGATATATGCATGGATTTATTCTCCTTCCTTTCTCCAAAAGATACTCTGTACACTATTTACCTCAAGTCAGAGGTACATCTTGTTCTATATATACTTTTTCTAGAACTGAGTTTCATGCAGCATCTGGGTTTTTCTTTCTTGATGCTGAAAAAGGAATGCTATTTGTGTGTCTCTTCATGTCACAATGTGACTACAGTGTATTTGGTGCTACTCATTTCAATTTTATTGCAAAACGTGGTATTGCAGTCATTGCAAATTAAAATTTAAGCCCATCCCTAAAGTGTGTTAGAAGATTCAGAAGAGCTATATCAAATGATAGACCTAGTATATTGTGCTTTTTCTACTATCATATAGAAAGGACATCTCTACATATAACTTTGGCTTGCCAGAGATGATCACTTCAAGTTTGTCTGTTATAGAAATCTGTGATGGAGACTTTGAAGTTTTAGGCTGTGATTTTTCCCTACATATTAAATGACAGAAAATTTAATAAAGGTTGCATGAGGTTGGACAAAATTTCAAACTTGCCTGAACAAAAATTATTGTATCTGTTGACTTTGATGTTGATTTGAAATGCCCCAAATGCTTAGCAGTGTTCTGTAAGGCCATTGATGATGAGCTTGATTCAAAACTTAGCCTGTCATTAGCTCAGACCTCTGGTAAATGTGTGAATTGTGCACTGTTATTAATAAAAAACATTCAGTGTGGTAGCCCTGGAAAACATGAATACTGCTTCAGTCTCACTCTAAGTCAGGCTTTCTTGTATGAAATGCTTTCACATTTTGCACTATCACAAACTTACTTGAGTGTTTTTTTCCTCTGTATGCATATGTGAATGCTTCTCCCTTGCTGCTGTTTTGCAGTGTCTTTTTCTTAGGGAACTGTTAAGACACTTCTAGAAATCTTATGGAAATGCAGGGGAATTCAGTTGTGAAAAGTGAGAAACCAGAAGATTACTTCCTAGTTTTTCTATCCCTCCTCCTTGGATAGGTATTTTGGGGATTGATAGATCTCTGTTCTCTGCACACAGTGTTAGTTCATCTATGTTATTTTGCTTTCAAATTTGTGGGGTTATTTTCATCCCCTGTTTGCTAGGATGCTACTCTGATGGCCACGTAGCTCTACAGAAATTGGTGACATACCTCCTGTTCAAAATAGCATCTTAACTTGGATGTTGGCAAACTCATGTTCACATTCTTGGTAAAGACTGAAGTCATTCTTGGTACAAAGTAAACATTGTAGAGTTGTAGTTAACTCTTCTAACTTCCTAATTGTAACAATATGCTAATATATAACTCTGGCATTTCACCTTGTGATCACAAAGTCCACTACTACCATAAATACCCTTCATTTCTCTCTTCTAGGGTTACGATCGCTTGCTAATAACATCTTGGGGTCATGACCCAGGAGTAGTTCCTACTTCAAATGTGCTCACAATGTTGAATGATGCTTTAACTCATTCTGCTGTTCTAATTCAGGTACAGACTGCTCTGTGTAAGTGATGAAAACATGCATAATTTTTTTTGTTAAGCTGCTACATGGTAGAAGAAATCAACACTATAGGAGAGCTAAGCTTTTGCCAAGAGCTGAAAAAATGCTTAACTTCTGTAGCCAGTGCTGCTGTGATTTGGTGGTGAAGACATGGTTTGAACTGAATGGGTATTGTGTGTGCATTATATTATGACTAGATGTAACAGTTTTGGTAGCTGCAAATGAGATGAGGATTTATAAGAATGTTTGGGATATAGGAAACTGGAGTGGAAGTGAAGAGTTCACAAACTTTCTAGAGAGCAGGTAACTGGGGCATGAACTGTTATTAAAGAAACAGACTTTTTCAGAGTGGTTGGTATGTAGCTTACAACTAAGAGCAAACTCTACTTTTAATCACAAATGGTAGAAATAGAGTGGGTTTGTCTTTTTGGGAGAACTAAAATATCTTCCTCTTCTGTCCCTCTGGCTCACCTGGACTCTCAATTATTCAAATGTTTAATGCAAACAAAAATAGAATCACACATTCTGAAAACTCCACTTGTCACAAACTTATTTTTTAAAATGTTTTGCACTAAGAGGTGGAAAATGGTTTGCTCCAGAAATACTTATGATTAGGAAATCTAACTGGAGAGAAAAATAGCTTCACTGAAGCTTAACTTCATTGTGTTTACTCAGATGCATTTTTACATGGAAAGGTGGGGAATTACATGTCAGCTAAGCAAGAATTTTAATGTATAAATATCTCTGCTTCTTTCATCAACTTGAGTGGTACACCTTAAAAGGAAGCACAAGTAGGACTAAGCTAACCTGATGAGTATATTTTTCTGTTCCCAATTTAATTTCTTGATATTCAGGGGCATGGGATGCATGGAGTGGGAGAAACAATGCACATACCTTTCCCATTTGATGAAGCTGAGCAACAGGGAGGTAACTGATTGTCTTTAATGTAATCTCTACACCATGATTAATTTTCTTGCACATCTAGCCTTCCTTAGCACAGATGAAAGGAAGCTCCACAATTTTTTTGCCTGCTTGCTTATTAACTAGCATATTTATAATGGAACTAGATCTGTATATTCTTTTCTTCATTTCTTAACTGATGAGACCAAAAATAAACTTACCTTGATTAGTAGCACTTAAGAACTATTAGGGAGGTGTTTTCCTCAGGAAGAGCTTTGCTAGCAAAATATCATATTCCTTCAGGCTAGCTCAAGTGATTTTTGAAAGGAGCGATTTGACATGCTCTGAAATACTCCTTGATGAGTAGGGGACAAACTTTGTATAGTTGAGGTTGTAGCCTTCCTGACAAGCTGCCATAAAAGGATCAATTTCCTTTAATAAATCTGAAGTTACAAAAGCTACCACTCAAGGCAAACTAGATGTAAATTAACTTCCTAATTTAGTTTTTACTTACTTTGAACCTAGTTACTAAGATATTTGTGCGCTCTCAGATGTTTTCTTCCACCTTGATAAGTGAAAAATCTTGAAGGCAGACTATCTTTAAGTTCTAGCATGGACAGTTTAATGTTGAAAATCCTTGTTAAACTCTAATCTGAAATTCTGAAGTATTAGAATGAAGTACATGTGGAACATGAATCATATTGAATATGCCATAGAATATTCTGGCATTGAAAGAGCTGAACATCTGTTTCCCAGGTCAACCTTTCTACCTCTGCTGTCTGTTTTTATCTGTGTACAAGAGAGATTGTCTTCTGTTGCATTTTTCTTTATCCTTGACACTCTTATTGTACTGTTCAATACTGATTAGTGCTTGCTGTGCAAAGACTGGTCACTTGTGTTATCCCAGATCTGCCAATGTGATCACTAAGATGGAGCATTACAAGAGAGAAAAAGCTGGATAAAAAAACTTTAGCTTTTGGCCTAGACATGTACTATATGGTTATGGGAAAGGCTTCTTGTAAAGTAAATTGGAATGTGTTGTTTTCCACTAGACTTCTCCCGAGTGAACATGGGCATTCATACGGCTTTAAAAATACTAAGAAACAAAGTCGACCTGCAGCATTTCTGTGGCTATGTCACTATGTTGAATCCTTCCAGTCAGCATGCTAACAGGAAGCTGAGTGATGCCTCTGATGGGAGAGGTTAGTTACCAATAATTGTATTTTTTTGGCTGTGTTCCCTTAATTTCACATACGATCACTTTAGCAAAGGTGAACAAAAGGATTACATTATTTGATTGGAACTCTACAATATCTAATGCAGCTAGGAAGCCATTTTGAATGTAAATATTGGCAGTAGGCTTACTTTCTAATTATTCTTTGTATTTGCTACTTTTGTGCTAGTTACAGACAGAAAAATTTCTGTACTAGAACAATCACCAGAAGAAAGTAATTTCAAAATTTTGAAAGTAAATTGTGGTAGTTTTATATGCCAGAACTTAATCTTCCATAAGTATTGAGGATCCTTAAGTGTTTTAGTCCCAAAATGAGTAAAGCCATATCTTTCTCTATATTCCTTCAGTTTTATAGTTGTATGTCTTATGGTGAAGTTTGTCATGTTCTTTATCAGGTCGTAACTAAACTGATATTCATCTACACATTTATGTAAGAATTACTTTACCCTTAGGAGAGGCAGAACTAGCATCAGGATCTGATGTAAATGGGAGCACAGAATCATTTGAGATGGTAATAGAAGAAACATCAACAGACTCTGCAGTCAAGCAAAGCCTTGAAGGTAAAAACATGACAGGTGGCTTGAACTAAACATTTTTAGTCCATTGAGATCTTGTTTTTGTTGACTGGGACAAGTGGAATGTTAACTGTTCTTTCTCATTAAAATTTAAATTCCCTTAAATATTTGAGCAGTTGAGTAAATGAACTGTCCCATGGATCTTGATCAGAGAACTAATTCTGGGGTCAGTATTCTTGCTTTGTCTTTTAAAATTTTTGTCTGTCTCTTGGTTTTCTTTATGCAGTACCTACAACAGAACTGGAATGGGTTCCCCTGGAATTATGCTTTGGCATTCCACTCTTCAGCTCTGAGTTGAATCAGAAAGTCTGCAGAAAAATTGCAACTCATGGATTATGTAGAAAAGAAAGGTGAGCTGTCATCATATACAGATTTAACAGATTTTGATGCCCAGAGGTTCTGCAAAAAAAATACCTTGGTAACTATAAAAGCAGAGCTTAGCTTCAGAGAGTGCCTAATGCTACTGTGTAAGGTGGTTACTTTTTTGGTTTATAAATACCAGCTAGAATGTGCAATCTAGTAGTCCTTAGTTGTGGTAAGCATAAGATAGGGCTGCTTTTGTAGTAGGCCAAAATTAATTCTTTGTAGTAAACTGAGCAGATTGATGGGGGTAGGAAGAGTAAATTTGGGTGCCTTCCTACTAATTTCCTCTTACTATCTTATCACAGGCTGGCATTCCTACTTGTAAATGTTCTGGGGTGATGGGGAGGCTTACTGGCAATGCTTTAATGTAGAATTAATTTAGCTTTTGTGGAAATTTTCTTTACTCTTGGTATATTATTTGCTAAGTTTAATCATGCCTTAAGATGAAGCTGTCTTCTACATTCTACTGTAGCTTTTGTTTATCAGAGATTACTCTTTCAACAATGGGATTTTGGAGGTTTGTTTTTTTTTCTAGGGCATGGTTTTGGAGACCAAAAATAAGGCTGTTTGAAAACATGGCTTAAGGATTTTATTATAGTAGTTGACCTTTTTAACAATGCTACTAATCTACTTTAATGTTGCCAGACTGTCCTAGATAAGAATGAGTCACGATAAAGTCTAATGCATTAGTATCTTATGCAAAATACTTTTTGTCAATAGAGTTTCACGTTAGTGTGTTGTAAATGGTAGGAAAAATAGCATTTAGATGACTAGACTCAGGAGCAGTTGAGTCAAGCACTTCAGTGATAATATTACCAAGCTTTCTGTGTGAAGTCTTGTAACCAGAGCTACTTGTGAGCAAGTTATTGTGATGGTACTTCAATGGTAAAAATGTGTGCACCTTGGATATAGCTGCTTCTTTTTCATTTTTGACAGCCTTCAAAAACTCCTACATTCCAGTAGAAAGCTGTCTCTTCAGGTCCTCAATTTTGTTCATTCATTCCAGGTAAGGAGCTATAATCCAGATATAAAAAATTCTGTATGGTCTATTATCCATTCCTATTTTCACTCCTGCTTGCTACTCTTGGGTGGATGGAAACATGGTTTGTTTTGATTTTTCTTTAAATAGAATCATAGAATCACAGAATGTTTAGGGCTGGAAGGAACCTCCAAAGGTCATCTAGTTCAGCCCCCCTGCAGTGAGCAGGGACACCCTCAACTAGACCAGGCTGCTCAGAGCCTTGTCCAACCTCACCTGGAATATCTCCAGGGATGGTACCTCAACCACCTCCCTGGGAAGCCTATTCCACTGCTCTACCACCCTCAAGGTAAACTACTTCCTGATATCCAGTCTAAATCTACTCTTCTCTAATTTAAACCTATTACCCTTTGTCCTTTCACTACAGGCCCTTGTAAACAGCCCCTCTCCAGCCTTTCTGTAGGCCCCCTTCAGGTACAGGAACGTGGCTATAAGAGCCCCAGAGCTTTCTCTTCTCCAGGCTGAACAACCCCAGCTCCTTCAGCCTGTCCTCACAGGAGAGGTGTTTCAGCCCCCTGATCATCTTTGTGGCCCTCCTCTGGACCTGCTCCATCAGGTCCATGTCTTTGCTATGTTGAGGGCTCCAGAACTGGATGCAATACTCCAGGTGAGGTCTCACCAGAGCAGAGTAGAGGGGCAGAATCACCTCTCTCGATCTGCTGGCCACACTTCTCTTGATGCAGCCCAGGATACAATTGGCCTTCTTGTCTGCAAGTGCACACTGCTGGCTCATGTTCAGCTTCTCATCCGCCAACACCACCAAGTCCTTTTCTGCAGAGCTGCTTTCCAGCACCTCATCCCTCAGCCTGTATTGATAGTGAGGGTTGTTCTGACCCACATGCAGGACTCTACATTTAGTCTTGTTGAACCTCATGAGGTTCGCCTGGGCCCACCTCTCCAGCCTATCCAGGTCCCTCTGGATAACATTTCATCCCTACAGCCTTTGTACAGCACCACTCAACTTGGTGCCATCCGCTGACTTGCGGATGGTGCTCTTGAACTCATTGTCAATATCATTAATGAAGATATTAAACAGTCCAGGTAACCTCAAAAAAGCACTATAACCTCAAATTCTACTGGTAGCAGAAAGTGAATACTTCCCTGTCCCTTTACTAGCCTTATTTAATAAGTCTCTTAACAAGTTCATTGCATCTGGTTTCATCTTGTGTAATTAGTTTCAGTTTTTTCTATGGGACTTGCACAGCAAAAATGTTCTTCCCCCTCCTTTTGAAACAGCCTATTCTGCTGGTTATGTTTTGGCATGTTAGGGAGATATACTGCAAACCATGGATATGCTAGTCTTTTGAGCTATTTATCTGTATCTCAAGTCAGCAGTGTTACCTTGGGGAAAAATTAAAATACATCAATAGGTATTTCATACTGGAATGCCAGGTCTGCAGACTGCTGTAATACCTCATGGAAGAGGATGCTAGCAAGGTGTGTCCACATGTAACATGGAATCTGTTTAGCTGCTCATGTCTTCAGGTAGAAGTCTGTGACTTTTTTTTTTTTTACTGTGGTGAGGAACTTGCAGGTTATTTAAGCAGGTTGTGTTATGGATGGTATGACCCTGAAACTGCTGCCTCGTGAGAATGTTGGAAGATTCCCAGTAGGTATGAAACCTTGAAGCAAAGCAGTTGCTAGTGACTCCTGTCCTTATCTCTTGGATACTACCTTTGGGATACACTGTTCTTAATGATCATCATCATTAAGAGAGGAAAAGAAGGTGCTGAAGTTATTTTTAAGCTCAAAATATGGCAAAGTCAGTGCCTCCAAATACATGTATACCTCTTAGCACAAAACAGGATAAATAGCAATACAGAGTTGTCCTGAAGACTTTATTGCTTTACATTCATTTTGTTACACACTTTCTTCGGTTTTAAGCCTCAGTCTTTCCTGAAGATTTCTTGGAAGCCAAATAATGCATAGATGCAGCTGAGGGAGCTGTGTTCTTATTTCATGCTTCCCTTTGTTTATTTTGTTCTTACTTTCATGATGTATGGGATTAAAGCAACACTCTTCAGAAACACTAAGTGTATTTGCAGATTAGATGAGCCTGTGTATGCTATCTGTTAAATCCCTCCCTGTTTGTCTTTAAGACACTGTTTTCTTCCTTTTGTTTTTTTAGGAAGGTATTTCAACACTGGATCAGCTCCATGATGCTGGATCTTCAACTTCACTCTTGCAGCCTCTTTCTGCAGAAATGGGTGTTCCCCTTCCTGCCAAGAATCTCATGTTCAAAGAAGGTGTATTATCTGAATGGAATGGATGGAACCCTTCCTCAGTTTTTTTCAACCACACCTAAAGAACAGGTCTAATAGGGATTCCAATGCATTGATCACTTAATGCCTTCTATTATGGTGAATTCCTAGTGCCAACCACTAAGAAGTGTACTGCTGCTGCAGCATAACCTGTGTAAAAGTAGTGTTACAAAATTTTGTTGTGTTGCAGTATTGGGGAAGTGCTTAAACCGTCTAGAACTTGTTACTCATTACTGCATATCTTGCTGCAACAGAGAGCTTTTTAGCTGTCAGCACTATTTTTATCTTGAGACAATCTTTCTTTTATAACTAAATATGTCCTTTATAGGCTTTCTGATTATTGTTAAATTTCTATGCTGTCACCACAAAATTGCAATAGTAGTTTTCTATGTTCGTTACTCAGACATAAATTCTGTTTAGTTTTGTACTGTATTATTGAAAATCTTTCTGTATAAAGGTAAGAGATTTGGCATTTCTTCTGAAAGCTCAGTTATACCAACTGTTTAGGGAAGAAAAAAGATATATCATGGTGATTTGGGGCATTAAGAATTGTTGAATTCTAGTTCACTGGGGCCTTGAGGAATCTGTACAAATGGAAAGAGGTTTGATGCTTCCAGGTGGCTGTTAGCACACATTCAAGGGTCTGCTGATGACTTTGGAGATGAGTAGTGGCCACTTTGGACATGAGTAGTACACTTCCATCTCTGGCAGAATTTGGTAGAGTTGAAGAATTGTGGAAGGTCTGAAGCTGTTGGCTCTGGTTGTGGGGCTCCTCATTATAGAGGATTCATTGTGCTCTTTGTAAGAAACAAAGAGTGTCAGATTTGATCACACTGGGAGTTAGTCCCTCATGGTTATTTGAAGCTGGTGATGATTGTTGTGGGATAACTCCTGATGAAATTGAGTTTGATAACTATGTTTGTCATGTTGATTAATGTTTGAAAGAACAGAGCTCTTGTATTTTCACATAACAGTTATTAGCAAAGGAAGAGAACAGCAGAGGATGTGTAGGCAGAGACTTCTCAGAATCAATTTTCTTTGAACCATGAGCTGCTGATTATGACAGACATTGACAGTGAGTTGTTTCATCTAAAAGCGTGTTCTTGTTCTAGTTTTAGGGCATCATTTTATGTAGCATATTTTCACTTTGTTTATAGTGGGGAGTAACAACTTTTTTTCCAGCTTAAAGTCTGTCCCGTTTAGCACATGGGGAGATGGAGATGTAAAATGTAAAGACTTTTAACCCAGTTGTTTAAAGGACTCTGCCAACTCTATTATTTACTGGAACTGCCTTGTTTTAAATAGTCATAATTAAAAATGAGACTTAACCATTCTGTCATTACTAGCTTATAATGTGTAATGGATCAAGAATTTGTCATTGGCACAGATAATGCTGAACAATGGCAAGGAGAAAGCTGTTGGTATTTGGGTTTTTTTCCTGTTCTGTATGGCTGTAAGAAAAAAACAAAGCCTCAACAAAACATGACAGAAATTTGAAAAGAACATACCCAGACAGGATAATGCAGTTGCAACTGTGAAAATTCCATTCTATGTTTTTTTTTCTTTTGGTTTGTGTGTTTTGCTGTTGTCTTTTTGTTTATCTTTTTTCTTTACTTTCCTGAAGTGTAAGTATAGAATTTGTGCTCTAAGATACTCAGTCTCTATTACTTCAGTCTGCTCAGAGCTGCTTTCTTATGTCTGATTTGGTTTTGTTTTACCAACAGCAGCTGAACTTTTGCTGTTCTGCATATATTCCAGAGTTAGGTTATCTATATGCAGTTGATCATTTACACTATGGTGACTTCTGTACTGGCTGTGCATACTGTCCATAGCTTTTTTTTGTTGCCTTACTTAAAAAAAATTAGAGTAATTGGATGTCAGTCTGCTAGAAATTGCAGAGGAAACATCTACTGTGAGAAATTACATATGGAGATTAATAGATCAATATCTAGCACTGTATAGAAACTAAGCAGTAGGTCATGGCTTACACTTTCAGTACTCTAGATGTTACTTCAGGTCTCCAGTGAGCTGTAGTAGATGAGCTAGTTTGGCGTGTTGTACCCGAGTTCTGCCATGCGCTGTCTATACCAGTATGTAAAGTGGTGGTAGTGCCAGTTGTATAGAAGCTTGAAAATGGATAAAAATTTCTTGTTCTCAAAGCATATTCTTCAGTGTTACTAAGTGAAGGATACCCTTTATTAGGTTTAAAAGTTATAAAGTTTCTAAAGAGTAGCCTGCTATTCAAAGTGGTTTAATACCTGTAAATCTTCGGGTCAATGGTGAGAATTCCAGGTATCTTGCGGTTTTGTAGAACTCAAGGCAATGTAATTTATGTGCTTCAACACATTTTGTTTTGGAACTTAAATATTCAAGTCTGCAAATCTGAAGTTTACTGAATAGATTGCAACCAAAGAAATCCATAAAATACCTGAAACTCGACTACAGCTGCAGTGCTTGGGATGGTCCAGAGGCTTTGCTCAATGTATGTGATTTCTGTTTTTAATACAATGTAAAAAGTAGGATATCTAAGGTCTCCATACTGAAAAAATCTATTTTATATTGTATTGCAAATAAAGACAAATTATTTTTTTTTCTTTGGGAAGTTTTATTGAGACAGTGGGAAAATCACATGCATTACAATTTCTAAAGCTATTTTAAGTTTGTCTTTAGCAAGATTTTTAACTTGCAAGAGAGGTTGGCTTTGTGCCGTGGCACAACCCAAGTAGTGTTCATCTAGATGGATGTACCTGAAGATGTTCAGGAGCAAACTAGAGTGTTATATTTGTTTTTTTTGATCATTACTTATTTTTTCACAGTTCTTTTTCTTTTCACTCTTTGTTCTCAGTTTTTTCTTGTTCAGTGTTCCAAATGGTTTGTATTTTGAAGTTTTAAAGTATGACTAACTGAATACAGTTGCACTCTTCTGGTGTGGCATTGTTAATAATATACATTGAATTGTACAAAGTCTGTGTTCAGTTAAATTATTGGCACGTGTAACGAATGTTTTCAAATAAACCGTGGTGTAGGTCAAACCATGTTCAGAATCCTTTGCATGCAGTATTTTTTTCATGGGCACAGCACTAAAATGTCACACTGTCACTCGAGTGCTCAAGACTACCAAATGTCATCCATGTTTGCATTTTATTGTATGCTTAAGTTCTGGGAATGTCCAAGAAGGTGGTCTATGCTCTGTCTCCTTCAGCCACAGTCTAAACCTGTAGTGATTGATAATGTATTTGAAGGTACTTGTGCATCTGGAGTCTTGTCCATTTTCTTTGACTATAGGCACTTTTGATGAGGAGCTTGAAAGAAATGAGATTTAAAATTATTATTTGTTTAAAGTCATCTAGGCTGAGGATTCTTCTTAGCAGTGTAACTGCAGAGTCTGACTGTTTAATTACAGTATAAAAAAGAAATGCAGACCTAGATGGTGGAAGTACTGTAATAAACCTCCTTGGTTTTAAGCCTTCCTTTATTCTATCTCATATTTTCATGATCATGTGTATGTAACTACTTTTTTCAGACACTTTTGGTGGTGGTTTTGTGTGTGTGGGGGTTTCTGTGTGCATTTTTTCTTTTCCAACCCCTCCAAAAAAATGTGAGAAACAAGTTAGATACAGAAATGAGAGGTGGGCAAACTGGGAAACAGAGTAGAAAGGGAATTGAAAAGTACTCTTACGCCTTTTTTTATCACCTCTAATCAACTTCAATCAAGATGAATTGGCCTTGATTGTTTTTCCTCCAATGTATAAAACCAAAGCATCTTTTGAAAATGAGTGGTGAGGTATTAGTGCAGTCATACTCTGAAATCATATGCTTGTTTAACTGGACTGTACAGTGTGAGTGATGCAGTAGGACTTACCAGGTTGGGGTTTCTAGGCACACAAATGTCTTGCCTTGTAGGTTTCACTGCTTCTCTTGTTTTCTTGCCTTCTAGCAACAGGCAGAATCAGGGGAAATAACAGTGGACTTAGTTTGTTGTGGTTTTGAGTTTGTGGGTTTTTTGGTGTGTTTTTTTGGTTAGGTGTGGGTTGTTTTTGTTAGTATAATTCAATGGATGTGTTTTGCTGGTGAACACTACTGAAGGCAGTTTTATATCATGGAGATCTCCTTATTGGATGAAGAGGCTTCAGAAAGTAGCCTTGGTTAAAATGTTACTTGTAGAATAACATACAGCTGTTTATAGAGCTATCTAAATAATAGGACTAAGCCCTTAGCAAATATTGATATAAATGACATTTGACAGCTGTAAAGAACTTATTGTATAAGGGTTGCCAGACATTACAGCATATCTTAAGTTAAGCTTTAGCTCCAGGTTGGCCAGAATCTGGCTTTTGAAGAAGAGATAGGAACCTCTGAGAGAAGGATGGGGCATAGAACTTCATTACTCCTTACATGCAACTGGTTCACATTCATGCTGCTTCATCTGCTGTAAACCCACCAAGGACAGACTTTCTCTAATTCAGCTTTCCTTGGAGGGCTGGAGTCCAGCTCCAGAAAGGTGGTTCTGTGACAAGTAACTGTGTGGGATTCAAGGGTCTGAGACCAGTGGTTTTAGCCTAGTGCTGTTTATATAAGGCTTATTGATAATTGAAATTGTGAGGATGGAAGAGTGAATTTGAAACATTGTTTTAATGCATAGATAGAAAATAGGTATGGGGCATCTGTCTTGGTATTCTCTTGGGTGCTTTGCAAGTCTGACAGTGTTAGCATAGCCATTTGATTCAGAAATAAGTTTGGGATTTGCAGTCAGAAGGCTGCTGAAACCTGGATCTGTAGCATTTCTGCACTTCTTGCTCTGCATTGACCCTGGCCGGCAATTTGTCCGAACTATCTCTGTACTTCTGACCTTATGACTTAACTGGAGAAAGCTCTTTTTCTTGGCAGTTGCTTCCAAGGCAGACTGAAGTATTATTAGCTTAATTTCCATATGGCAGTTTCTAAAGTATTAGTTTCTTTGGCTAAAAAATCTGATTAGGTTGGCTCATTCTTCATTGGACCAACATTTCTTAAAATATTCCTAGAGAGCTGCTTTTATATGTAAATGTGTCCTGAGTGGTCTGAATAGATGTTGACAAAACTGCAGGCTTAGCTGTGATAACACACATAATAATGTTCCAGAAGGGGGAAGGAGATTCTGCATTTTCTCTACTCTTCAGAGCACATGTATCTCAAATCAAATTTTTTTTCTCAAGCCTGCAGATTGAGTTGACTGAGCCAGCAGTTTGTGTGGATGTCACTGAGCTTGTTTTAAGTGAGTTGTGTGAAGGCAGCCTGCCCTATGCAAACCAACTGCAGTGGAGAGCTTGGGCTTAGCTACAAAATACACCCATGAAGCTGCTTAAAAACATGAGATGCTGAGTCAACTTCCCTGAGACACACCCGGGTGTATCAGCTTGTGCCAGAGGAGCACGCTGCCTGTGTGAAGCTGCACATGAGCAACTCTGCACACTTTATGTAAGCTCCTGCTTTAGACTGGCAAAATTGGAGCTGGACTGGAACTTGTTACAAGCAGTCCTGGATAAAATGCTCATTTTCCTGTGGAGAACTTGATAGGCCCAAGATGTCCATGTGTTCAATGGACCCTTTTTCCCCTGCAGCAGAGAGATGTCTGCAGGGTGCTCAATCCCTGCTCTGGACCAGGTCTGCTCCAAAGTGCTATGCTCTTCTTTGCTGTAATAGGATCATTTATATACACATCTGCTTATTATGGAAAGAAACTCTGTAACCTGCAACTAGAAAAACATCAGTAGTAGTGGCAGAATTGTTTCTGGTCCTTGCTCTAAGCTGTACAGAACAGCTGCTTATCAAGGGAAATATCTAGCTATTGCTTTGTAAGGATGCAAAACAAGCTATTGCTTTTTTTCATAAACTGATTTTTAACTCCTTGCCTATGGTACCATTGTTTTGATGATAACAGGAAAGGTACCAGTTACTGCCTGACAGGGCTTTATTAGGATGTGAACAGCAGGCAGGGTTTCTCCAACAGAGAGCAGTCTTGTATTTCAGAAATGAGAGACTAATCTGTTGCAGAGAAGTGCTGTTGTTGGCTCCTTCTGGGTTAGGAGGGGGAGCAGCTACCCAGAAGCTCTAAATTTTAGAAAAATGTACTTTTGTTTTTCTAAACAGGCTATCTCCTATTCCTGGCTGAATCTCCATCTGCAGGGAGCAGATGAGCTTGTGAAGATGTTACTTTTCTGCCTGCAGCTCCTGGCTTGGCTTCTCACTTTTACTTCATCTTTGCAAGTGCCTACAGGGCAGTAGTGGCTCCTGGCTGAGTGCTAGTGTGGTGAGTGCAGCCCTGGACCCAGCTGGGCACCGAGGACCATGGGAGGCATTGGTGTGGTGTGCCTGGGAGCCCCATCCCTGCCCACCCCACTGCCTTTTCTCAGAGATGAGTTTGTGCTGTTCAAAGTGCCCAGCTGCCAGCCCACATGTGCCCACTCACAGTCAGTGTGCCTATGTCTGTGGGGCAGTGCTCCCTTTGCTGTTGGGGATGTCTGCTGGGTTGCATTGGTGAAGGGCTCCAGGGGTCCCTTTGAAGTGTAGAGTTGCATCCCTGTGTCATAGAATCATTTGGTTGGAAGAGACCCTTAAGATCATCAAGTCGGTGTCCAGTCCCTTTGGACCATCTCATGCTGGCAAACAAGGCTGGATTCCCTGCTGCTCCTGCAGTGAGGTGGGTGGCTTGTTGCAAGCCCAAACTAGTGGCATGGCATTGATGGATTGTTTTATGTTTCTTGTAGACAGGTGTCCCCTGGGCTTCAGGTTATGCTTTGCTTTTTTTGTGGGCTAGCAGTCTGACAGATGGTCAGGTAATATGTTGTGGGATGAGAGAAGGAGAGAGAAATTATTCTTGGTTTATAGATCTCACTATTTTTTATTTTCTCACCTGAAAAAAAAACCAAACAAAAAAACTCACAAAAACAACAAACCAACCCAAGCATTTTTATTGCTCTTAATTTTAATTTACTTGAGTATAGAAGAGCTCAGGTGGGCTTCCTGAAATATTTAGATAAATTTAATTTAAACACTATGTGGTCTGACACTGAATAAAGCTGCAGTGATTGAAAAACTCTCTCCTGCTGAGATCAATTAGTAGTACCAGTGAGATGAGTCAAAGGAAGGAGTCTGATGCTGGGGTACCTCTGGGCCACCTTCTCATTGCTTCTGCAGATCTTTCACTCATTTCCTCTATCTCTCCTGTGAAATGTGATTTGCTCCATGTTGCCATTCCATCACTTAACACCTCTTTGGAAAGGGCTTTTCCCCATGACAGAGCTGCACTGTGTGTGTCAGCCAAGGCCTCTGCTCATACCTCACTGCACAGTCCCCCTTCCTACACACAGCACCTCTACTGTGCTGGATGAGAAGGGATGGAGACAAAATACATCCTAAATTGCTCCTGAACATATGACGATCCTGTCATCTCAGCTTCAGAAAGGTCTGTGCAGGGACCTGGGGATTGAAGGGGTAGCTGTACCCCTGGGCAGCCATGGCCCCTGGTGAACACCAGCAGAAGACCGAGCTGTAAGAAGAAACTCTGTCTCCTGAAGGAGTGCACTGCTGAGTCTTTAGAGCTGCTGAGCTTTATGTAGCAGTTACATTTGGAAGGATTACTCTGCATGAGAGAAATTAAAAGACTGATGATGGCAGAAACATTGCAAAGTGTTAGAAGACGTGGAGGGTTACACATGAGCTAAAAATGCATCAAGTTTTCTTTTTTAATGATATGGACTCCTTTTAACTGTTATATTTATGTCACTGAAGTAAATCTTCCCAATCATAATCCCTGAAGTTTAATTTTTCTATAGTAGGAAATAGAGCATCACCTCAGGGAGAAGGTCATCATGCTTCAAAGCAGAGGTGTCATTCTGGAATAGGTTTATTGTGGGATCAGATGCTCCCGTGGGGAGTGACACTGGCATGCCTGTGCTGGCCAGTTACTGCTAGAGCATTGCTTGCCCCTTCCTCTGTCTTCATGTAGCCTTATGGGTTTCATCTTCTTAAAGTTTGCTTTATTGTACATTATGGTCCCTGAAGCTTAAGAATAGGAGCTAGCAATAGCAAACTTCAAACTGACAATCAAACCTTACTTGCATGTTAGGGGAAAAATGACAGAAAAGCTTCAGAACTTCAAAGAAGTAATCAAATGAGTTTATCTGTAAAGAGAGGTTTTTTCATCTTCATGTATGTTTGGTGAAGGTTGTAGCTTTCCTCTGGGGTCAGGATTAGCTTGAATAAGATTTTGCAGAACTGGGCTTCTACTGCCAAAGTAGTTTTGACTTTTGCAGATAAATTCTTTGAAATATGGGCTCCACTCAGCCCTTCCTGCCTCTTTCCCCTTGTTCCTCAGCAAAGGGTTCAAAGTCTGTCTGCAGAAGGGTGACTGGGGAGTGGGCTCCAGGCAGAGATCACAGTTTTGGGCAAAAGAAAGAATGCTTACACAATATGAAAAAGGATGAAGGCCTTCTGAGGTTTGAGACATCTTATTAATATTTAGAAATAGAACTCTTAGCTCTGAAAATTACAGAATCATTCTGTGTATCAAGTTGTTTTGCTGCAGGCTTATTTTTGCCTTAAGTAGGACAGAGGAGAATGTCTGACTACACAGTGCCATTTTTTTTTGGTAAATAAAAATAGGTAGGACACCAGTGTCTTTGCTGTAAGCAGTATATACCTTCTTATTCATATATGTTTGGTTTTGTTTTTTTTTTAATACCCCTGAAGGCTGCATTCTTACAGAATTACAGTAAGGTCAGAAAGATCTCAGCTGGCACTATGATGTTTGGTAACTGCAGAACACAGTGTCAAATGCTCTAGAAGGGATGGAAACCTTTTCCCCTCAATTTACCCCTTCCCTGGGTTACTGCCAGAGCTCCTGCTGGGGCTTGAATCAGCAGAAGGTAAAATGTGGGTGAATGGAGGAAGGTGCCTTGGGAGATATTCCAGCTTTGTGCTGTCTCTGTACTGGTCTGTGTCTAAGAAGTATCAAGCCTTGAAGGAATGAATTTGCTGTACATTTGCAGACTTGACTGAATGTGCAACTTCAGTTGTTTAGAAAGCTACTGGAAGATCCTGCATGGCAAGGACACAGCTGCATCTTTGGTGTGAAGAACATCTATACAATGTTGCCTGCTGCTGCTGAAAGCTAAGGTTCTAGTGGATAATTCTGTATGAAGCTGGTAGGAAAGTGGTGTGTGTAACTGTGATATTTGTAGGTAGTAACATGTGTGTTGCTCTCAGACTGATGAGTCTGTGTGTGAAACTTGGAAAAGCCTCCTGCCTTATCACCCTGTTAGAAAGCCCACCCAGGGGAGCCACATCATCTGTTTGTCAGATTTGTATTTAAGATGTCTCTTAAAAGTAAATTCATAGCAAAAATTCTTTGTCCCACCATCTGAGTAAGACTTCTATTCTTGTCTGATTTCTGCTTAAGGGCCTTGCTCCTCTACCAAAAGTAATTTTGGGCCAAGAGCTTGTGATTGAAGGAGAGGGAGAGTGCCACTGGGCATGGCAATACGCACTCTCATGACCTGGTATCCTTCTGCACAGCAGAGGCCAGAGAGCATGATGTTCCATGGTATGGAATATCCCCTTAGCCAGTGTGGGGCAGCTGCCCTGGCTGTGTCTTTTCCCAGCTTCTCATGCACAGCACTGTACCAGCTATTAGAAAGAAAATTGCCTCTGCCTAAACCAGGACAATAACTTTAGAACCTATTGGACTGTTTTAGACAGAGGGATTTAATGTGGCTTGTATCTCAATTTGATGCACAGGAACATTAGCTGGTATTATCTGTGTTAGCAGCTTCTGGATGGAGTTTCACTTCTGAGAACAGCAACAGGAGAGCAGAAAGGAGGGGAGGGTTTAGTGTTTGCCTGCAAAAAAAATAAATACTGGAGCAGCTGTCTTCCCCATGGTGTTTAATCCCTGCCTACCCCTTGCTGTCCATAAAGCTCTGGCTCTGTTGCTGGTGCCATAGTTCTCTACAAAGTATTTAAGAGCTGCACAGGATGATGATGTTTCTGTAAATGGGTTTTACTTACCTGCTCAGAAGAGGTTGAAAAATCACTGAATTAGACTCCGGATAAGCTGTCTGTAGTTTTGCAGATCATTTTAGCTTAACACTCACTTCTTCCAAAAAAGCAGCTACCTGAGATGAAAATATTAAGAATCATGCAGCTTCTGTATTTTGAACAAACAGAAGAATCCAAGTAATGTTTTTAAGTTGGACACAAAACTCAGCATTTAGGGATATATTGAGTTGTAATTGCAAAATGTGCCAGCAGCTTTGTTTATGTGATTGTAGCAGATAGTGCTGAAAATGTAAAAATGTGTTTGGGAAGCAGTTACAGTTGAGTGTTGGCAACAGTGATACCATTCCATTTGCTTTCACTGAGTGCTGAGATGAGAGAGGCCACTTTCAGCAGAAGTTTTCTGAAGTATATATATTTCTGAAGTGTATGTATGTGTGTATATATATATATATATACACAGTATATATATATAGTACCTGAAGGTCATATCTTGAGCAATTATGAAAAAAAACTGACATGACTCCAGTGTTAAGCCCTGTTCAGAGCTTAGCTATGGTACCAGCTGAGCTATGGCAGTGCTGGGCTCACTCACTAGGATGTCAGCCATAGGAAATGGTGATTAAAATGTGCCTGTGCAGGGCTGTCTGTCTGGCACAGGGTACTTCAGGTCCAGTGTCATGACTGGAGAGAAAAGCACAGCCCTGTTTGCATCCCAGATTTCATGTGCAGAGAGAAATGAGGTGTAGGGGATGATGTGGTATTTGGCAGGGGATGGAAGGAACAGCTGGAAGAGTTTCCCTTGGGGCTGGGGCTGTTCATTCACTTATCCAGTGCAGGCAGGGACTGAGGGTGAAAGAAATAACATTCTGGTTTGTAATCTTCCTGTGGGGATGCCATGTGCTGTTCCTTGGTTCTCACTTTGTTTCCAGCAGGCACATGCTGCAAACTATAGGGTATTTTGTAGGGAGCCTGGGCTGCTGCTGCCTTGGGCAGAGCTAAAGAGAAATAAATTTCTCTAGTGGGTTTTGGAGCAAAACACACATGTGTTTTATTGGCTAAGACATACATAGCTTCTTGTTGGTGTGGACAGGCAATGGTTCAAGGTCTCCCAAGCCATGAATTTGCTTTGCAGGAATAATCTGCAGTTAAATCTGGAAAATTGTGGTACAGCCCTTAAGAACCAGCCCAAAAGGAAAAGCTCCTGCAACCTGGCACTGCCAACAGAAAAACTAAAGATGGTTGTATCTTTCTTGCAGGGAAACTAGTTTTGGAAGTAGCTGACCTAAAAGTAAAATAGAAAACACTAACATCACCCCACAAAGTTATCCAGGATGCATTTGCTCTACAATCAACACCTGACTGCCTGTTCATGTGCTGTGTGGGGGTACTGCCTTCCTTTGCTGCCCCAGGTCCAGGCAATCCTATGCCATGTCACCTGACAGATTGGGCTGAGAGGGAGCCAAGATATTTTTATTTTCTGGTTTGCTCTATTTGAAGAAAATGTTTATTTTCCAGCTTCAAGGCATAGCCAAGGGCAGTGAACCTGTGGCTGCTGCAGTGGTTCAGGCAGCCCCTCCCTGCCTTCTCTGTTAATAATGCTGTTATTCATAGAAAGAAGAATAAAGGATACATAAGAATATAAAAGAGACTGAAAGGGACTCGCATGTCCTTTCTCTTTTCATTTTTTTCCTAAATTCATAGTGTCACAGCTAGCACATCCAGGCAGACTGGCTTGGTCTAGGTGATCCTGCTCGGGCGGGGGGGTTGAAATAGATGATCATCTAGATCCCTTCCAACCCCTAATATCTGTGAATCTGGATCTGTTCCTGGGTGACTTGGTCTAGGTGATCCTGCTCAGGCAGGGGGGTTGGACTAGATGATCTTATAGGTCCCTTCTAACCCTTAACATTCTGTGATTCTGTGATTTGCAGCAAGTAGTCACAGCCCTGATGCTGCAGCAGAGTTTCTGTAGCTGTGGTGGAAACAGATCTGTAAGAAGTGGGATGGGAATTCTGTGGCTGTGGCCTTGGGGGAAAAGGGACAGAGCAGGAGAGCAGGCTCTGGATTCTGCTTCCACATGGCTGTTTACTCAGCAATTAAGTGACAAAAGGTTTTGTTTATCCTTTGCAGAAAAAGCATTGTGCTTTCTTCCCTCCAATTATGTTCTGTGTTTGAGTGAAAACATAATGACTCTTAAATGAGCTTTGTTAAATCTTTTATAATACATGTTAGCTGTGGAAAAGGCAGAAGAGGCTAAGTCTAGAGTTCTACCTACAGGCTTTCTTGCAGAGACTCCTATAAATACCAAGGTCTGCAAAAGTATGATTGGTACACACAGCTGCTTATTTTGCACACAGAAGAGCAGTTGTTTCAGTAGGGAGAGAAATCTTAGAGATCCTAATTTTTTTTAATTTCCTCTAAAGTAATTTTTCTCCCACTTCCAAATGGGAGGAAGATTTTGAGTAAATATGACTGGTTTAAAATCCAGTGGTGGGTTGGTTTTTTTTTATGAAGGATCATGTAATTTTTAATGGACCTGTACAGAGAAGAGGCAGGATTTTGGAATCAGATACACATTTCTTATATAATCCCATTTCCTGGGTATAAGTAGTTTGATAAACTACCTTTGGATATGAAACACCTGTATAAGAACAATCCAGGTCTGAGTTTTACAAAGATTTTGGAAAAAAGCAAGGGCTGTACGTCCTCAAGTGATGATGTGACTAAGTTGTATCAAAAGTGACTCACAGTTGCATTTACAATGTCAGTGGTTTTGATGGTGCTGTTTGGATTTATTTTGTACTAATTGTTTTATGTCTCAAATTTGTGTTTATATCTTTTTATTATAGTAATATCTAAATGCAAGTTGAAAATTGTGACTAGGAACCTACACAGTAACTATCAAATCTAATCTAAATGCTTTAGAAAGAAGATTATAATTCATGTTTCATGAGAACTGACAGAAGACTTCTGTGTCCACCCTATTTATACTCTTAGATGCCTCCTTTATCTGGCTTTCAAATCCCCAATATAGTGAATTTTTGCTGCTTAAAATAAAGCAATTCCTCTTTAGGCCAACAAATATGCTTTCAAATCAGGAAGGCAAGTATTTGACTTGGGTACTTCACTAACCTGTGCTGGTGTTGCCAGGCGTTGGGTTGTTTCTGTGTTGATCCTGACAGTATTGGTGCATTCAGTAATGAAACGTCTCCACTGAGACTTGTGGCATTTCAGAATAGCAAATAGTATCACTAACTTCATTTTGTGCAGAATAACTGACATGAAGCAATGAAGACTTTTGTGCATCTCCTTGTTTAACAAGGGCTATAATTTGTGCAGCACATATTTGGTATGGAAAAACAATTTAATGGAGGCATAGTTCCTCCTATTTACAAATAAAACCCTGCTAATAAATGGCGAGTCAAAACATAGAGATCTGAGGGAGTTGCTTTGTATTTCATATGCTCTTTGCTGGATAGCAGGGTATTTGAGGCAGTAGCTATTATTTTCCTGTCTCTGCCTGGGAGTCTGAACAGAACTCAGTGGACTTTTGGCTTTAACATCTCAGTATTACAAAAGGAGCATAGAAGAGGCGTGTATAAAGGAATTTTCTTCTTTTACCTTTGCCTTTTGTGGTTACTGTACTTATAGTATAGTTTGAGACTGTGATCAGAACTTAGTGTAACCAGTTCATCCTGCAACCAGGCTGCATATTTGGTATATAAGCATATATATATTTGAAGAGGAATAGTATATACCATGTAGAAGCAACTGTCAGCCTCTAAATTGGGTATAAAAGTCTGGTTTATACTCCTGTTCCCAAAATGCTCTTGTCCATTTGTTGAACTCTCACAGTAGGGAAAAGATGCTGCTGCAGAGAGAGCTTGGACCCCTGTTTCAGCCAATTCTGTGCAGGTAAAGATCACTGTCACAAAAGGAGAGAACAAAGTTGTACAGAATGAGAATGAACAGGATTTTGGTCATAATTATCCCTAATGAAGGGGCAGGGTGTTGGGAGTCAGGGTTCCTTGGGACAGGTTTTGGGTACTGCAAAGTAAAGGGACATTCTCTCACCTTTGTCCCACTGTTCATGAAGCACTGCCTGGGTTGTCTGTCCATTGATGGCATCTCAGAGAGCTTTGGCAGTGACCTGCCATGGGGCATACTGGTGTTTCTAGTATTTCCACTTAGTACTGCTTCTTCTATGTCTCAGTATGGAGCTGGGGGTTGCCTGATTCATTCTCTGAAGTGGAAGTTGAGTGGTTGGGTCAATGTGTGTGACCTTGCATATACCTCCTGGTATTTTGAACTTAATTTTTTACATAAGTTATTTCTACTAGCTTGTAATTTTGTAAATCAGTTTTACTGGTGAGTGATATTGCAGAGATAATGAAAAGTGCAGCCAATAAAGAGAGGGTCATATCAGGGGGTCTATTTATAGGACAGTGCCCTGTTTACTTGGGTTTTTAAGATTTTCAGGGTAGGAACTCTCTCTGCATAGATCTGAAAGAGTTCTAAGAGGGTGGCATCCAATGTTGAGTGGAGCCTTTAGGGACTGATCACTCTTGCTAAAGCAGACATTTAGCAGTTACTGAGGCCATCCAGGGAGATGTACTTGAGTCTGGACAAAAGCAGCAGCATCTTTCTTGGGAAGAGATTGGGTGATGAGGGAAAAAGGTGTGAAGTGCAAGCTTCACTTCAAAAGTAGAGCCACGATGTACCCACAAGAGGCAAAGTTGGTAAGCTCCACAAAGACAACACTGATGGGTGTTGTTTTCCAGCCTTGCCATCTCCCCTGTGCTCTGGTAAGGGTAGTGAATTCATGGAGCTACAGAAACCACCATCCTGACTGTGTATTCTGATCTGAATTTGCACCTGAAATCATGACTTGTGCTTCTTGCTAATGTATGTTTACACAAGGGAAATTCTCATGATTGAAGCTCTGAGGAAAACAAGCTACTTCCTTAATTTTAAGCTTTTTTTTAAGCTTCCTTAAGCTGCATGTTTATTGATTCAAAATAGTCTGACCACACAGTGTACAGGGGTGTGACACACCTGCCTACTTGACAGACTCCATGTTATTGTCCAATATTTGTACCTGTCCTGTCATTTGATACCTTCTCTAAAAGTTGCCTCAGGTAATGATCTCAATAGGCTGGCAATGAAAAGGAATCAGAGAATTGAAAAATAGCAATTGAAAGGGGAAAACCAGAGTCCTGTTGACAGAATTGTAGATGGGAGTTTGCATCATGTCCCTTCTTCGTGCTGTGCCTGAATAAAGTGCAATAGTTGATCTGTTAGGCCTGATTTGCATAATATGTGGGAACATTAAAAACTGCAAACCACTCCAGGATGCAGTGCCCCAGCAGGTATGACTTGGAGTTATTCCTCTATTTCTCATTCTGTAGGTGGTTTTGCTGCACAAGTGGATGGTTTTTCTTTGCAGCCAAATCATGCTATGAACAGAGGGGAGTATTCTAGAAAGGGCTGGGATCCTCAGGGAATATTGTTCTAACAGCTCAGGCTATTAAAAAAAAAAGAGTCTTTATCAACCGTATTGCAAGCTATTTTAGGAACTCTGAATTACAGTGTTTGGGGGACTAGGCATTTTAGGGCCTGTAGTACCTATGCTGGAGGCTGAAGAAGCTGTCTGAATCTGGCCCTGGGCTGTTTTGATTTCTGGAGCTGCTCTGCAATGATGCTGGCTCATCAGGAAGAGAGCCTGCTAACTTACTGCTGTGATGTCCTGTTTGAGACCTGCATGTGGCTTTGAAGCAGAGCCATATGAAGACATCTGGTCTCATTTTGGTTTGAGATATCACAGAAGAAAATTAAATTAAGGAGATGCTATAAAAGCTGCTTCACAAATTATCACCCAGGTATTATGAAGGCAAAGTGGTATAGATGAAATACACAGAGCTCTTCCAAATCCTTTAGCACTGGATGTGCTTAGAAGCCCTGTGTTTATTATGGAAATTTGTGGGCAGGTGTTCATAAAATAAGAATGCATACTCCAAACAGTGCTCACAAAGCTGAGGCTGGAACATGACTAGGGGAGCTGAGCAAGGCAGTGACACTAAATATTCTCCACAACTACACCCACAGAGAAACAAGGACAAGGCTGAGAGAATCAAAATTACTGGCAATCCAAATGAACAAGAAGTGATCATGTCAAAAGTGCTTATAGAAGGAATTAAGCCTGTTTAATATAGTAATTAGGAGAAGGGAGATTGAGTATAATGATGAATCAGTCTGACTACCACCAAAATCAAAAGCATTTCAGAGGTATAGCTGTCTTTGCCTTATTAAGTCTATATTGTAGAGCAAAGCCCAAAGAAATCAGGAAGCACATGATGTTATAGATGTAATAATTACTTTATGTAAAATGGAAGAAGGTATACAAGTAATTTTATGGGCAATGTTAACTTCAAAGCAACTTGTTTGTAGAAAAATTAGGTTTAGGGCCAACAGTGGAGGGTAATAAGATGAATTTTAGAAAGGACTATGAAAGATTACTATAGGCAATGCTGTGTGAGGTGGTAAAGCACAAAACACTCCCTCATGCATATGACCAAGCTGCTGAGGCTTGGAAGCTTGCCTAGATGAGGCAAGAGATGGGATTTGTATTATGGACGCTGCTGAGAAAATTCTGTACAAATTTGTTTCTGTTGAAGTAAAATAAAATACAGGTATCTGCTGACATATGAGCATAAAAATGTCACCCACAGTCTTTCAGATTCAATTTAAATGAATAAAGTGGTTGTGGATTAAATAAACCAACAGAGCATGTCCATATTCAATACCAAGCAGTGGAGTTGCTAAAAAAAATTTTCTTTCCCTTCTCTCATGCCAACACAGCTGAGGAAGAAAGCAAATTGACTATCATGTTTTTAACTACAATGGTGCAGACATAACTGTTTGAATGCTTTATATAGAATTTTATCACAAAGGGGAAACTAAAATATCTATGTCTGATCTGCATGGGAAACTGTAAGAATGCAAATGAGAAGAGAATTATTTCATCCATATGGGAGAAATCAGGCCCTGTTAGAAAGGAGTGTATATGAAGCATCTCAAGCATCAGTGACCTAATTTTTGTAGGTGTAACTTGTCTGGAAGTTACTCCATGCTCTTGATCACTTCAGTCATGCTCCTTTGCCACTTTCCCCTGTCCTCTTTTGTGAGGACTGCACAGAATATCAGATTGCAAAGAATATTAAAACTGGTTGTATGAAGTGGCATAATTTTTGTCACAAAATGAAGAAATGGATGCTTCATCCACAAAAGGGGTTCTTAGACTTGACTACTGCATAAATAAAATGCCCTTGTAATGAAATCCCTAAATGAACACTTAACTTCTCCATTTGTTTGTCTTTCCTCTTTCCTTCTGGAGCATGAAGAACCTCTCCCAGGCTTGCATCTGCCTTTTCTTCATTGTCTGTTTCCCCATTTCTGTCCAGCAATGTGCTTTACCTGGGCTGTGTTTTCTCTTCAGCATTTCAACTCACTACATTACGTTACCCAAATCCTCTCTTGCAAGTATAATTGCACTGTTTAAACTAATAATGATAACCCTATAATGAAAGCTAGCCTCTAAACTGCTCTCCTCTAAACTTTCTAATCAGCTTGCCTTGTCAGGCATTGAGGAAATAGTAACGGGTAAACACTTATGAGTCACAGTGGTTTAGGAGTCATCTGTCTCAGAAGCAGGAAAATGCCTAGGCTCACATAATCCCTCAGACAAGGAACTCTCTCTTGTTAGCATTGTATCACTGTACGTGGGTTTAGACAGACCTCGTTTTGCTTCCCCCACCCCACTGAAACACAACAAAGTTTTCCATGTTTAACTATTGGGTAGCTGTTTTGGAAATAGAAAAAAGGTTAATGTGCTGTTCTTGAGTTATTAGTGTCAATAACAGCACAAATCCCACTGTTGGAGGACAGCAGAAGACCCACTGTGGGTTTCCAATAGAGTCAATCGTTATTTCTCTGCAATGTCTATTTGTGCTACAAAGCCATCCTGATGTTTCTAGGAGTGAGGATCAGGCCTTGGGTAGCAGCAGAGTGGAAGGGTGGTGTTGAGACACTTTTCCTTTTCTCCCTGCAGTAACCGGACCATTGCTGCAGTTACTGCTTTTCAGCT
>JANHGL010020472.1:74810-134524 GCA_024611195.1 Ceyx melanurus | reverse complement strand
GGAAGGGTGGTGTTGAGACACTTTTCCTTTTCTCCCTGCAGTAACCGGACCATTGCTGCAGTTACTGCTTTTCAGCTTACAATTAGTCATTTACAACTTTCTCTGGCCTCATTCAGGGTACTGAAGTGTTCCTCAGTTCACTTTCATTTATTTCCCTTCCAGTCTTAAACAAATCAAATTGCTGTCATGGTAATTTGGAGCTTGTGTCTCCACACAAAGATTAATACATTTGAATTCACCCACTTTAAAAGATAATTCAGTGTAACTCCTCTGGGTTCCCTATGCAGTAGAGCTGTCAGTGATCTCTCACAGATCCAAGAGACTGTTGTCTTACAGGGAATTAAAAAAAAAATAAAATATCTAGGGTGAGATAATGTCAGTCTCATAAAATCCCTTTCCAGTCATGCAGAGCAGTGAGACACACCTTGCCTGGTCTTCTCTGGATGGGCACATCAGGAAGCACCCTGGAGTGCTGAATCGATGGCAGCTGGACTCTGATGGATGTCTGGAACCATGTGAGATGATTCTCCCTCCTTGAGAGGAGTCAGTATCACAAATGTAAATTATCAGCTAGTTCACACCCTGTGTATTTGGTGAGCAGCTTAATGTTTGGTTAGTCCAGTTTTTAATTAGGTTAAGAAAGACATTGCCTAAAATATGCCTGGGTCTTGTCCCAGAGTTTACATTTGTATTGCTCCAAGGACTAATGGAAGTATTGCATTTGCTGTGTCGCTGTGACACTGCAGAATATAATTTGCTGTATGAATAATTTGAGAATGTTATACTAAGCCTGGAAATGCCTCAGGGAAATAAATAACTAGAATTATTCCCATATTGCAGCTTTATAGGCTGTAGTTCAGAGAGGATGTATGACTTGTGTGGTCACAGTAACATCAGCATCGCTATGGGGAGCAGATTTCATCCTCTGCCCATGCTGCAAATCCCGATGCACATGCACACACTTTTACCAGTATCAGAATATAGGATCATAGGGCAGGATCACAGGGGAACTATCTTGGAAGGGCCTTCAGGCAGTCTCTGGTGCAACCTCTGTCTCAGAGGAGGATGAGTAAGGACTGCAGACCCAGTTGCTCGGCACTTGGCCCAAACATGTTTTGAAAACCTGCAATGACAGAGACTGTGCAACCTCTGTGAGCAGCTTGTTCTAATGCTGTTCTGATGCTGGACTGTCCTCCTTGTAAAAACAGGGTTTTTTTCTAAGCCTGGAGACAACTAAATTCCTGAGCCTTTTTCTTGTAACTATCCCCTCTACCAGATCTAGTATCTTGGCCAAACTCCCACTGATTTCACTGGGACATTTGTAGACTAGGGAGAGCAGTCTGACTGGCAAGTTTGGAGAGGTCTGTTCATGTGGAGAAGTAGCAGAAATTTTATTAGTGCAACAAATACCTGAAATACATGAAGCTCTGTGAAAGGAAAATGCATACCCCATTTTGGCATCTTCACACCCCAGAGTGTGTGACTATTGTGTTTCTGGAGCTAGTTTATGAGCCAAAATGCTGACTGAGCCATAAGCTAGTGCCACCAGACTGCAGCAACAGGGAGAACCCACTTGTGGCAGGAGAAAAAACAAATATTTGTAAAGAAGCTATGAGCCAAACCCACAGTTTTGCAAGGCTTCACTGAGCAGCTAACTAAACTTGCACACTTCAGTGCTTTGGGAAACCTTATCTAATGTTAAGAGTCCTGAAGAGTGTTTAAACAGCCTCACCCTGCTGTGGTGGATATCTTGATGGGTTAATCATAAACACAAAATCCCTACGGCTGCCAGGGGAAGAAGAGTGGTGTATCTTGCCGGTGCTGGATGAGTTGCTGAAGGCCAGCCTGACACTGGGCAACAGAAACATATAGGAGATGGAGGAAAAAAAGCCAAGGTAATGTATCTTCTTGGGTTTTTTTAATTTTTGTTTTGGTTGTGGTTTTTTTTGGTAGCAGTAAATATGTAAGAAAAATGAGATTTAGAAACACCTAAATACTTAGAATTTTTACACCGAGGTGTTTGCATGAGGGTTGCATTTATGTCAGCAAGTTTTGAGTTTATTACTTTTATACTTTAGAAGACTTTAAGGAAAGATAATTCTTCTAAACTGCAAATAGGAGGAGATGACAGTCTTGATAAGTGTATTTTCTTGTGTCTTTATAGTTTTTTCTCCTGTCTACTGTTTTTTAAACAAAACTTTTACCCCAAAACTTTGGGGTTACGCTAGTTCACACTCAGTGTTCATCAAGCCACCAGTGCTACTAAAGGTACAGGAATCACTTGGAAAGCTTCTTTTTTTTTTTTTGTCTGAAGGACACCAGAGGAATATATGAGTGTTTTTGAGTCCATGAGTTTTTCCATATATAGAAACATATATCTATGTTTATTTGTATGTTGCTATATTTTTGTTTATAATCAGAATATTCAAATAGGTTGTCTTGCTCGTAGTGTGTTTTCTTGCTTCTGCTTTCTTTTGCACTAGAGCTGAATGTCATGCTAGAAAACAAATTTTGCCTCACTTTAGTAGACCAAACCCAGAACTTTTTAAAGGATTCTGTAGCATCTCTACAGACTCCAAGATGTGGAACTGAGACCAAGGCTTGTCCAAAGTGCTTAGAGGATTTGTCTGAGAATTTGCCATGTTAGGATATAGAAATAGTAAATAAATAGTAGTGGTTAAATAAATGTAATGTAGTGAAAAAAATTAATTTGTGCCTGCCCTAAGTTCTAGGACAATTGCTCAAGGTTTTGTGTGTGAAGAGAAAGCTGTTTTGTTTCAATAGTTTGCTTCCTTCATTGAAACAATCTAAGAAAATGTACCTAACACTAAACTAGCATTAGATCAACTTTTCTATTCTTCTGATGAAATGTTTATGTTCTGCTGAAGAGCCACACAGTTTTGGAGTCTGTCATTTAGTGTTCTGTGGGTCTGATCCTGCAGACAATAGAAATCTTCTCTATCAGATGCCTGCAGTGAAGAAATCTTCTCCATCAGATTAGTCTGTGAACTAGAGAGTTCCCAGGCTCAGGTTTTTTAAATTGACTCTAAACAGTTTATTAGCTTTGGTAAATGGCAATAGTTTGTTTTTCATGGATTAGATAAATCTCATTTCAATTGATGTAGTTGATTTTTAAGAAACCATAGTTGTAACAGTGCAAAGTGTTATGAAAAAGCAGTGCTAATGTACTTGGGAATTTGAGTGGTTCACAGAAAAATGTGAAATAGCACAATGATGTGAGTCCAATCTAAAAAAACATTAATTCTAAGTTCTTGTGGGTCCTTCGCTTAGATTGCTCTTTCTGACATCAATAGGTTTTGCTTTTTTTTTTTTTTCCATTGGGAATGCTGAAGTATTTAGTATTAATTAATTTTTATGTGCTCCTATTGTAACTATGTCTCTTTTATGTGCTCCTATTGTAACTTCAGAAGTGAACCTAGTTTCTGTGGGTAGTAAGGAAATTACAGCTGAAGTTCTACTTATTGATTCTGATGCCCTTAATTCATAGCTAGTTGTGCCCTGTCTGTATAGAAGTAGCTTCTGGTGTTAAGTCTGTAAACACAGTGGGAAACCTGCTGCTTCTGGCTTTGCACTTGAAATGTAGTGGCTTGTGAGGCCCAGAAAGTGCTTTCCTCTGAGAAAAAAAAAACAAAATAAAACATCAATGGCACTCTAAAGCATTCCGAGTAAGTACCTGCAGACCTTTTGCCTTAGGGATGTATTAACTGCAGCTTTTTCCTCTTCCCTTATTACATGCTTTAAATCCTTTTTTCCTGGCATTTTCTTGGGTCAGGGTGATGTACAGGCACTGGAGAAGAAGCCTGTGCCTCCAGCAGGTGACCTGGGTAACAAGGCCCTGCTTTCACTCTTTGCAGATGGAGAAAGCTGCCCTGGGAGAAGGGGATTTCTTCCAATCCCCTTTCCCTTCAAGAATGCAGGAAATAATCTATGATCTGCTGTGATCACCAGCACCTTGCTGCACACACAATGGCAATGAAGCACTAGGACATCCCCTGCCAACTATGAAACTGCTGTTCTTTGAGTCTAGGCATTCCTCTAATCAATCTGTGTTAGATTTTATGTTACTTATACCAATGTTTACTTCTCCCTTAAGCTCTTTATTACAAGCCCATCAGATAAATACATTCAAAGGGGACCAGCACCGTAGGTATCTCCATTCCTGCAGAAAGCTTGCTACTCATAGAACATAACTCAGCCCTTTTTATCCTCAAAGGATATCCATAATGACCCGACAGGGCTTCGAAGAGGCACCACCAGGTGGCATTTGAGGACCAGAGCGTTAGTGGCACAAGCAGGCTTTGCAATGTCACTTACTTCTGCATCAGGACAGGGTGATGGATATTCTCAATACAAAATGGAGGGATTTGCTGACTCCAGGCATGAGCAGAAAAGAACACACACTGCTGTCTCCCCTTCACCGACTCAGGAAAATGCTGACATCACATTGCTTGTTTAGAGCCCTGAGGTAGAGCTGAACTTGTCTTCACAAAAAGATGAGCAGTGTGTTTCATATGGGGATCAGCACAAGGACAGGGAAACTTTTATCTTCTAATTTCATTCCAATTTTACTGGGGCTATTTAAAAAGAAGAAGAGCAAACAAACATGAATTAAGATACAGATTAGTATATGAAGAAAGGTTGTTGGAGGAATAACTAATATGCCCGTTTCTGTATTAACATACAGAGCAATAAATAATCTTCTATTTGTAGAGTCACAGAATCATAAATTGGTTTAGGTTGGAAGCAACCTTTGAAAATAATCTAGACCAAGCTCCCTGCCATGGATAGGGACGCTTTTTCCCTGGATCACATTTCTAAAAGCCCCATCCAGCATGACCCTGAACACTGATGCCTCAATGATGGGGCATCCACAGCTTTGCTGGACAACCTGTTCCATTGTCTCACCACCCTCATTGTAAAAGGTGTCTTCTTTTTGTCCAATCTAAACTTACCCTCTTTTAGTTTAAAATGGTTGCTCCTTGTCCTGTAACTATGGGCCCTGGTAGAAAGTGTTTCTCTGTCTTTCTTATGTGTCCTTTACATATTGAAAGATCTTCCTGGAGCCTTCTGTTCTGCAAGCTAAACAATACCAACTGTCTCAGCTTTTCTTCATAGGAGAGATGTTCCAGCTCTCTGATCATTCTTGTGACCTAATTCTGGACCCATTCCAATGGGTCTGTGTCTTTCTTATGCTGGGGAGCCCAGATTTTGGACACAGTGTTGTCTGGGGACTCCAAGTGGGGTCTCATGAGAGTGCAGTAGCAGGAAAGAATAACTTTATATGCAGCCCATGACTCAACTGGCTTTCCAAGCTGCAGACACACATTACCAGCTTATGTCCAATTTTTTCATCCATGAGTATCCCTAAGCTTTCCTTGCAGGGCTTCTCTCAATCCATTCATTCCCCAGTCATTGCCTAATTCATGTGCATGACCTTCCACTTGGTCTTGTAGAACCTCATAAAGTTCATGTGGGACCACTCCTCAAGTCTGTCAAGGTCCCTCTAGAAGGCATCCCTTCCCTCAATTGTCTATACTGCTCAGCTTGGTGTCTTCTGCAGACTTGCTGAGGGCATTCATATTACTCAAGGATGAAAGCAACACATCACTGAAGTAATTTTCTGCATCCACTATTTAGTAAACATTTCTTACCTAACATAACACAAATTGATTCCCTAAACACAATTGATTTGCTTTCCCCTGTGCTGCAGTCCCTAACAGAGCTGCTGAGCTGTGCTGAATAGGACTATTGTTCCAAATGTGAAAGAAAAGCCATCCACTATATTCACCATTGCTGGGGACAAGGAAGGGAGGGTCCCACTGCCTATTAGCAGGCAGGGTCCTCCTAGCATATCAGTGGAGACAGGTAAGCTATTCCAGTAACAGCCAAGGTTTATCTGGTATAATGTGAATTGTTTTCAAGAGGAATACTTCCCTCAGTGACAATAAGCAATCTGGATGCTATATAATACCTAATATTAGAATACTCACCCAGACTCCTGTTGCCTTTCTACTGTAAGAAGCCTTTTTCAGAAGACACTTTTAAATTTTTTTTTAAATGTATTCTTCAAGTAATGTAGGAGAAATATCTATCTGATAATCACTAGAAATCCTTCTCAGAATTTCAGAGAGCTTTGCAAGGGCAAGCATAAACTAATTTTTAAAGACTGGAAAATAAGGAACACAGAAGTTGATGGTCCTACAGAAGTGAGGCTCTAAGTCACAGCTTGCATTTCCTATTTGCTTGCACAAAAGTCAGGATTATTTGGGACATAGTTAAGGCATGTGAAAAAAGGTGGGAAGTGAAAGCTGATTTTGGCTTTAGACAGGATTACTTGGTTTTGTCACAAGCAATGCATTACAGCAAATCTCTCTTATTTTCTATAATTCCCTGCCACCAGCAAATCCCCAGTAGGAATGAATATTAGCTGGAGCAATGAGACACTCTCAGAGAGGCAATACAACTGTTTGCTCTCAATCTCAATGTTTGCAATCTCTGTCTTGGAGGAAGCCACAATGCGCAGCAGAATTTTGGACCTCTTTGCCTTCAGCAGGGACACAACAAAGCCCGGCAGTTTTCCATCTGTGATGCCCATTGTAAGGGATGTACCTTTTTTAACCACCTCTATCAAGTCATCTTTTCTGGCAGTGCTGGCTAAACCCTTCATTTTAGAGCTAACTAAAAGACCTGAGTTTTATAAAGCCTGTGCTTTATAAAACACTCAGAATATACACATCATCTCCTCTGGGGATGAGTAAAGAGCTACTGGGAAAAATACACTTCAATTTTAATATTTGCAAAAAAAACAGAAAAAAAAATTCCAGGAAACAAAACTTTCTCACAAAAATAAAGTAGGAAGTACAGGTCAACATTGAAAAAGACATTTAGGTCAGATGTTCAGTTGGTGTCAACTGGCACAGTCCCTCTGAGGTTCTCCTCTTATGCCGGCTGGATCCAGCTCAGACTCCTGGCCAGCAATTTAATCAGAAATCATGAGACGATAAAGACATAAATCCCCTATATAGTCACAATATGGGGTTTATTTGAGTGTGATCTATTGACAGACATCTAGATGCCAGAGACAGATTTATCTCAACTAACTTCAGCCATCTAGATGTAGGCTGCTACATCCCAGCCAGCCATCCCAGGTAATCAGTAATAACAAGTAGGCATCAGAAACATGTCCATATGAGTCAGCCACCAAAAGTGCCCATTTTTCCCCATCAGCTGGAGCAGGAGTCTAGACACCTGAGACATCTATTCATCTAGATTAATCCTAACCCCATGTGGTAAGCCTGAGCAAGAGGGTATAAAACCAAAAGATGTATGACTTTCTTAATGAGACAGATTTCAAATACAGAGACATTGTGTAAAGTGTTTTGAGGAAGAAAAAAAAAAAGGTGTGGTTTTTTTTTTTTGCAAAATCTGGGGGATTTCACTTGAGAAGCCAGATCACAGGGGTTGCAGACCTTATCTGTCATAAATAAATTAATTCCAAATTTTTATTTGGAGACAGGCTTCTTGCCAGACCAGGCGGAGAGCTCTTTTACACTGATAATCCTCATGGCAATTACTGGAGCTTGTCTGCTTCCAAACACCATGAAGTATACTGCAGTAACCAAAAGTACTTATTGTGACAAAGTGTAAATCATACCCTTGAACAGCAAACTCCTTTGAGTTGTACCCTGTGAAGGCAGGATGCTCTCAGGGACATTGATGAGAAGCAAATTGCTCTAGACATTTTTACAGCCTTTATTTGAACAGCCTTCCTCCAGCTCCAGTAAAATGAAAGAACAATATTGATGAAAGGTGTTATATTGCTGACTATGATAAAAGTGGAGAGAGAAGATGTTTGTCTGGGAAACTTTTACTCTCATTTGAAAGATAAGGCTGGCTTTGAATGAAAGGGTGATTTTGAAGAAATTCTGGGCTGGTTGAACCCTTTCTTTTTAAAAGTTTGGATTTTCTATTAGCAAATAGAAACTGAAGTGCTGCAGCACCAGTGAAGACCTATTTCTAGTCCAGTTTAAAGGTGTTTGACAGCATCAGCAAGAAGCATGGGTACTTGTGGCTGGCCATTGCTACCTCCCTGATCAGGTCCTACATCAGGTCACCTGGTGCTGAGTGGCACATGTGAGGGTCTTAGAAAACAAGTCGTATGAGGAAAGGGTGAGGGAGCTGGGCATGTTCTATGGTAATTGTGAGGACCTATTTAGTGCATTAGATGTATTGTCCCATCTCTATAAACACTGTGGTTTCTATTAGAGCACTTCTCAAATAATGCTGAAGTCTCCTCATGCTCTTCCGATGGGACAGGTGAATTTTTAAAATCCATTAACTGATCACACTAAGTTACATAATGTTATGGGTGTGGAAAGAATGGAGCTGGAAAGAGACTCTATGTCTTGACTTCTTATCCCTTTCCTTCTACTGGAGGCCTGGCTTAGTCCAGGACGGGTATACTTTCTTTTATGAGAGAAGAGGGGCTGAGTCACTATTTAAACAAAACCTCCCCTTATATAAGCTTTCTATTTCTTTACATTCCTAAACATCCTACAACTCGGTACTGGGCACAGCACCCATGATTTATCAGGCAGCTCAGAGAAACACCCCCTTTGTAAATAAAAGGGAGTTTCTGTTCGGCCTCTGTCTCATAGAGTGCAAAACCCCAGCACCTTCTATTCTGCTGCCCCTGTGGCACGGAACCATTCTCCAGGCAGGGGGATTGCTGTCCTGCCCATGCCACCACAGCAGGCACAGAAGCAGAGCATGGTGGCTGCCAGCCCAGGCCAGGGGGTGGTTCTGCTGGGCAGCAATGGGAGATGCAAAGCACAATTGGCCGTGGAGCATGGTGTGAAAAAATGTTTAACAAATATTCTTGGGGATGGATTTGCTAGGGGAGAGGAGTTAAGAGGCAAGGCTGAAGAGAATGTTACCCTCACCCAGGCAGTGATTTGTGATGTGTTTCGTGGTCTGTGATGGAGGGTTGGTGAAGGCAGGGTGCCCATGGGGCTCTTTGTTGCCTCTTTTCTTTAGAACCAGCCCCCTTCATTTTACACCAATTTCAGTTGGATGCTGTGAAACACCTGCTGAAGAAAACTTCTGTTTTGGCTGTCACTTCCCAGAAGCCTGTTATCCCAACCATGGACATTGTGTCACTCAGCCAACATTTATAGAGTGCCTCAGCAACAGCCAGAATCATTCTGGTGACATTTTTTCACTGCCCTTAATATCACAGCAGATATTAGCCAGGACCTCACTGTGGTTTAGGCCAGGATATATATAGAGAGAGTCTGTCCTGGAAAGCTTTTAGTTTCAGTAGTGAAGGCAGTCAAAAGGTAAGGGGAAAGCAATTATCAGTATCATGATATATCTCCTATACAGATAGGAGACTCACAGACTGATTTCAACAATTCAGCACCTATTTTCTATACAGAAGCCATTACTTTTTTAGTGGTTAATATTAAATGAAAGGGTAATTCCTGGGACAAGACTTCCCATTGTAGCAGGTGGTCAGCAAACATGGACTGATTTCACTGTATGTATAGGCACTTACGTGGAGTCTACTTCTGTCCATCTAGATGCAAAGAAGCTCTGGAAAAATAAACATTAGGAAACAGGCAGAATTTGCAGCTGGAACATGGTCCTTTCCAGAAATAAGAACAGGAGATATCACCCTTGCCTCTTTCCATGATGTTACAGCACCTAGTTATAAAACAATCAGTAGGACTTCTGTGGGCCGTGTCTTGCCAGTCTGGAGGCACACAGACTGAGGAGCAGTGTACGTGTTCACATCCATGTCTTTCAGCAATAAGCCTCCTTTTAAAAAAGTCCTGTAGGCAGGTATCCCATGATGGCTTGGGTATTTTTTGTTTGTTTGTTTGTTTTTTATGTTATCAAACTGTGAGCAGCCCTCCACTCAGAGGTCTCACTGGTTGCTCGTGCTGTTTAGGGTTTAATCTAGAAACTGTGCTTTAAAAGCTGGCTTTGGTGAATGTGGTTTGAAGTGGCTGTGTTGTGTGGCACGTCCAAGGGCCCACACACTTCTGCTGTCAGCCAAATCTGCCTGGACTAGCTGTGCTATTATATGTGCTATGTTCTTCCTTAGTATAGCTTGTGCTCTTCACTGAAAAAGTTATTAAGCCTTCTAAGGTAATTAAATATCTCAAGCAACAGTGACCACCTGGGGCATAGGTACATAATGCTGGTGATTTCTGGTTTTGTAATTATTTTTTATGGTAGCTTGTTTGTGTTAGAGAAGGAAGATGTAAGAAAAAAATAAAATAAATTGAAGACAAGTACTCCCAGGAAAAGCCAGAATAAACACTTGGGGCTAACTGTGAACTTCAGAAGGGTGAAAAAAAAAAAGCTGTTAATTTTCTGGTCCAGTGGAGAAAAGGGCATTTTGCACATGCTTTTTAAAGATGAAGGATTGTATGAGATATCTGATTTAATTAGCATTTCTCCTAGCAGAACTTTGCCAAACTGCTCAAGTCAAACAAGAGTGTGATTGGTGCCAAGAACAGCTTCTGGACAGGATGAAAGCTTGTACCTTGTTAAACCAAGGCAGAGCAAATAAACCTGATGTTCAGAGGCAGCTGTCTCCCAGAATTCACCCAAAAAACCCAAAGGGACGTAGAATTTTTTAACCTGTCTGATCACCTGGTTTAAGCTGCCTAGTATTTCATTCCTCTGCTGCATTTCTCATTGCAGTAAAACTACCTGATGCCTCACATGCTCTGGTGCTTGATGGTCACACTTCATCACAGAGAACTTAATGTATCTTGGGAAGAATGAATCCGCCTGCTCTGCTGGGGTTGAAATATTTAATTCCAGGCATGTCCTTAAAAAGATGCTCAGTTTCATGGTAGTAGACTATTCTCTCTATAGGTCAGTTCCCATCATAAAATGTGAAGAGCAGTGCGAAAATGGTCTTGTGGGAAGTGCAGAAGTAGAGGTCTTGTGCCTCTGTAACCTGTTCTTAGGTAAGGACTGGAGGGTGTCCAAGAGGAAATGTCAAGGAAGAACATACAAGACTGGAGGCAAGAGTTGTGAATAATATGAAAGTTTATGAACTAAAAATAACACAAATTAAGCCTTTTAACTGGGGAGATAAGAGGAGTAGAAGGGGGAATTGTAATCCAGATCCCTGTGTGATGGGCCGGACTAGAGAGGATCCAGGCAAGTTACAGGTGGAAAAAGTGAGAAAAAAGAGAAAAATAAATTATGTTCTTATTAAATAATAACTGGACATAAATATATGAATACTTAAAATAGGCCTGTTTTTATAGAGAGCGGTTGCTCAGTCTGTCTGAAATCTTGATGTTTTCAAGGTATCTTGGGGGATGTGGAAATCTCAGTATCCTTTTAGCATGGAGCTCTTGCTTTGAGGGCAGCATGAGACTAATTTCCTTGCTCCTACAGGTCTCTGCAGAGCAAAAGGAACTGATGTTTGCACAGGGATAAGTCTTTTGTTCTGTTCAGTGTTTACCAACTTGACTAACCAGGCACCACTTTTGCTACCAGCAAGTAGCAAACTTAAATGCAGCCTCAAATGCACATTTGTGTTTGGAGACCCTGCTCACAATGTAAAAGGTAGCAACTGGAAGAAAAATATCAGGATGGAGCCCTCGGCAGTGTCACCTCAGGCCCACAGGTATGTCTGGTACACTCTGAAAATTATTCCAAGGTTTGAGTTAAATTCAACTAATTATATTGGAGACTTCTTGAAGAAAAAAAAAACAAACTAACAAAACCAACAAGTCCTTTAATCCTTGTTTAACTGTTCCTGGCAGATGTGACTTTGTTGGTTTTTTTTTGAATTGCTGGTATTTATCTATTCCATACTGCCTTGTGCTTTCTTTAATCATTTCTACCTACACAAAGTCAAGGGAAGACTTTCTGAAACCAGCAGGTGATGGCTTGAGCCAACTGTGAAGGGAGGAAAGAACTCTGAGGTGCAGAAACAGGAGAAATGAACCCTGTGCTATACCTGTATCTTTTATGTTGTAGGCATATGTTATTATTTAGTAGATCTGTTACCCAACTCTTTTGCATTGACATAGGGAAGTTGTTGAAACAACCACTAATCTGCAGCTGTTCAGGATATGGCTTCTTTTCTGTCATGACTCAAGATGTATGAGGATGTTGTGTCGTTGCTTTTCTGCTGAAGGGCTGGGATTTGAAAAAACAAAGCTGTATGTGTCTGGGTAAATGGGTGTTGTTTGCAGAGGACCCATGCTGTGGAGCTGCTGTCTCTCAAGCCTTCTCAGATCTTTGGCATTTAAGATTATTTGTGGGAGAATTGTGCACAATTCAAAGATGAATTTGTAAGTTCACAGTGTGTTTTAATATACCTAGTGGTTTTCCTTCCAGATCACCTTTTAATCATTTTGTGTATAACAACATCTAAGGAAATCATATTTGTTAATTAAAATGTTAAAAACATGGAAGCAACTGGGTCAAACTGTAAGGTCTCCTTCATCCCAGTTTCTGCCTCCCAAGAGGGTACAAGGGTGGATACCTTGGAAAAAAGTCTAGGAAACTGGTATGAGCAAGTGATCCAGCCCTTTAGCAGTAACATGTATTTAGGCAGTATATGAGCTGGATGGTTATCAGATCCTCTGGCCACAGACTCCATAAATTTACCTGAAATGTCTTTGAATTCTTTGGTCTTAACAACCTTTCTTGCAACGTGTTTTATTATTTATGTGTCTCACTGAAAAATGCTTCTGCTCCTTTATTTTAAACCCCTTGCCTGATAATGCAATTGAGTGCTCCCATTCTGTGATCTGAGGACTGAAACCAAGAAACTCATCTGTGTGTTACTCATTGTTTTATAGCTCACTTCCAACCACCACCTCAGCTGCAGTTAGACTATACAGTAAATCCAGGTACCTCTCAAGAACATGGTGATCATGTGAGGCTGTGCTAATTGTAAATGAACTCGCCTTCCTGCTCAAGTGTGTTCCAGGAACAGATTAGTTTTTTCACTATCAGGCTTTATGCTGGATTAGGTATAATTCTGGCAAAGGCTTGTGTTGTGTGCTTTGATCATTCTGACAGAAATGTGATAATGAACCTGTACCTGATCCAAATCTAACATGACTGCCAGGTGACCCAGCCTTGCACAGATCTAGTGTTTATGATGAGGAAACCACCAGAATATGAAAAATACCCAGTGAGGTCAGATCAAGTATCCATCTAGTGTTCTGTGGCAAGAGCTGTGGCAAAGGGAGGTGATATTCAGGGGAGAGCACATGAGCCTGGCCACTTTCAGTGGTCCACTCCCCTCAGCATCTATGACGTTTTTATCATGAGTGTTAATGGAAACATTTATGTCTGGTCCTTTTAGTATTTTAGACCTATTGCATCAAGTACATTCTCATTCTAGTGTTACGGCTTTTGCTGAGTAGCCAGCAGTTCTGCTTTCTCCTTACTAACCAGCTTAAAATTTTCAACTTTGATCCTATTTCCTCTTAGTAATCCCCTCTCCAAATGAAGAGTCCCAGTTGTTTCAGTCTCTCAGTGTGTCTTCTCCAACCCTTTTTCTGTGCCTCCTCTAACCCCTGTTATCTTTCTTGAGATATGGAGAGCAAAGCTGCACACAGTTTCCAGCACACAGTAGCATAGGTAGTTTCTCCCTCTGAAATATGCAGCATACCTGTTTCCTTGGAAAAACTGTAGTATGAAAGCACGTTCACAGAGAACTCCTCTTGAACCAATGTGGCCACTAACTGGGAAAAATAGTACAGAAAAAAATGCAAATAAAAATGAAGTTCTAGGTAGGTTGAAATCAACCACTGTTTACAAATTGGAATTCACTGAAAAACTGCTTTTGATCTGGAACATATGAGAAACTTTCATATCTTGTCATTCCACAGGCATAAGAATTACATGTGGAGGAATTTAGTAGATTGTATCATCTTGGATTTCTTTTTTTTTGTCTCTTGCTGTCTTGCTTTGAAAAGAAATATTGGCTTTTCTCTCAGTATGTTTGCGTGTACATGGCCAAACTTTAAAAATAGGTAAAATTAGATGAAATGTAAAATCAGAGCTTTCTCTTGTTTGCTTTCAATAAAGGGAAAAAAAGAATATTATGTTCTTTCTTGGAAATAAAAACGCCCTCTTAACTGCTCCTTGAGTTAAATAAGAGTCCAATGGAGAAAGGTCTCGAAGATACTGCACTGATCACTTTTCTTTACTTTTTCAGAAAGGGGCTGTTTTCTGGCATGAAGCTGAAGAAGAAGAAAAAAGGCGATAAAGGGTTGACTATTGCAAATAAAGATGCACTGGGTAAGGCCTCAAAAATCAATATTGTAACTGGGAAGAGCAGGTGGGGGGTGATATTACACATTATTTCATGTGAACTCATTTGAATTGTATCTCAGGGCTTAATCTTGATCAAATGGGCAGTAAACTCTATATGACTCCTAAGTAAACAGAGCTAATTCTTTTTGCATTAACTGTTTAATTAAGTCCACCTTCAGATTCCCTGAGGTAAGACTGCTGTATCTGGTAGAGTAAAACAAAAATGTCAGCCTGACTCTTCCCGTGACACATTTTTGAAAATATATTTATACTTTAGAGGTAGGTAATTTATTACAGGTCCATGATTCCCCCATCTGATCCCCCAAGATCTGCTGCTTCTAGACACCATAATAACACAACCTGAGTAGGCTCTGATGGATGGTTTGGTAAAGCTGGGAGCTTTGCTTGGTAGCAATTATCCTCTTAGAGGTGAGGCATTTATTAGATTTTAATTTATTTTTTATTTTTAATAATAGTTTTTTTTCTTTTTAACAGGTATGGGTGCATCCATTTGACATGTAGTCTCCTAGTTCTTTCCCCTTGCACAGCATTGGTTTCCAAGCTAAGGATAGGATATATTCTCCTGCACTTCCTACCACAATCATTGTTCTCCTATCACCACATTCATTAAAACCTGTAGTTCAGCCACAACAAAGTCTTCACTTTTCGTAGTTCTATTTTTCAGTCTTGTACCCCAAATTTCATGGGATTCTTAAAACATGGACTGCTTTTAGTGCAGTCCTTGAATTACAGTGTTGTAATAAGTCAGCCATGTGTGTATGACTCACTGTCAGGCACAAGCAGGAATATATATTTTGTGCCATGAGCATTATTTAGCTGAAGGGTACTACTTTGGAAAATATTCTTCTCTGGTCCTTACAGCAAGGAGTTTGAGCTTTTAGAGCAGAGAAAGCTAAGGGCCATTACAATTCTTACGAATTACAGACATGTTGGGAGTTTATTTTATGCTCCATGAAACATACCATGCTCTACAAGATACACTGTACTGTAGTTCGCTTCAGTCTTCCATGTGAGTGTTCAGATGTCTGTTTATATCAAAAGATTGTTTGCGTCATTGGCTAGATTGGGGTCTTTATTCTGCATCTTCATCTATTTCATTAGTGTCCTTTTGGGTGAAGAGTCTGAACTAGCCAAGATACAGCAAACATCATTTCTCTTGTATCTTGATTTGGCTTAGATGTATCGGAGAAGTCTGCAGCAGTGCACTTTATCACTCACTGAACCATTTTCATTTTCTGTCACTGGATCCGTACAGGGGAATAATTCCTGCTGGTCCGTTATGCACAACATAAATGTGGTTATTGAGGGGAAAAAAGGTATCATGCTTTAGATATTAAAATGTCAGGAAAATGGAGCTGTAAAGGGAAAGAAGCATTGCATGGAGTTGAAATCTCAATAGAAACAACACAAAACTCAGAAAAAGGGATCCAGATAAGATGTCATGCTGACACATGCTGGTCCCCCAAACAAGAGGAAGTTTTATCTGCTTTAGCCTCAGATAAAATAATACAGACTACTACAAGCCCATAATCAAACAGCATGCTTTAGAGTAAATAGAATATGGAATGTAGTCATGGAAACTTGGTGCTGCAGATGCAAAACTATGGACAGATGCTTTTGCCTCAAGGGCTGAAAATCAGGCTATGCCTCTATGGATGCACCCTCCTTAGGAAGGTTGGACAAAAGCCAGAGGGGCAGTTGAGGAACATATATGAGATTGATAGTGGAGTAACCTTCACTGAGCATGTGTTGTATGAGACTGTTAATGGAGGAACCTTCATGGAGCTGGGTCATGCCTGGCTGCCTTGTGACAAAGCAAAATTTGTCTCTGTCTTTACCTGTTTGGTGGTTTGCCTTGGAGTAGGGGCTTGTGGAAGCCAGATGAAAAAGGAACATTCAAACCTGATGAGAGCTATACAAGTGAGATTTACTGTGCAATGGATGGTCCTTTTCTATCACTACCAGTTTCTAAACACTCAAGTGACCATACCTTTGCAAAGAGACAAGGAAATCCCATTGCAATCCTTTGTCTTGCTTTATATTATGAGCACAGTGCTGTAGATTACTTCCAGAAAATTGGATATGTTTCCTTTCATTTTATGTAAGGTCATCCATAAGGTTCCTAAACCCCTGTGTATTGCTGAGTAAGTCATCTTTACTCTTGCAGGTACCACTTGACAGCTTCTGAACGTTTGTTGCTTATAAATGTGCTTATTGTAAAGAACTAGAAGCACCCAAACTTTAAACTTTCACCTAAGCATGCAGCTCTCTTCCCAAGACAGTTGTTTAGCACAGACATGATCAGCAATAGGCAGTAATGCTGGTAGTACTTCTGTTAGACCAGGAGGACAAAGGAGAGAAATGGGGGAAAGGCTTCTCTGGCCAGATGTAAATGTGTATATCTGATCAAGTTGCTGAGATTCTCTTTATGGTCAGAAAGAAAAAATAAGTACTTCTGGAAGCAATTTAACCCATCTAACACTCTACAAGAGATCCCATGAATCATGCTCTTCAACTTTCTTTTTCTGTCCTTGATGTTCCAAAGAGAGAAGGTGAAACATGATTTCCAAGCTCGTATCTGCTTTGGTCACTTGGAAGGGACTAAGTGTGTCAAAATGTTATGACAAAACAAAGATAGCAGACTCACTGCTGCAAAGTAGTATGTGCAAAACCCAGTAATAAACTACTGTCTTTCTAGAAGATGAGCTCAAGCTGATGAATTCACTACTGTGCTCCAAGTTAGTTTGTTGTTAGTAGAAATCAGAGGTGGATTTTACTTTTTTGTTTTCTTCATCAGGTGATCATGATGAAAGTGAAAATCTTCACTGTAACACTCTGGAAAGACAAGAAGAGGGAGAGGAAGACCTAATGAACAGAAATTCACTGTCCAATGGTTTTGGAACCTTAAGCCCAAAGAGGAAAAGGTGCTCCTTGGCATACCTTACCCAGCATCACCCAAAACAACTTTCCCATCCTTCTCACAAATGGCATTACCCTAGGACAATACATCTGTTGACAGAAAATCCATTTGCTGACAGCACTGATCCCTTCCCTCCCTCTCTCTCACATGACAGAGTGGGTGTACTTGTCAGCAAAATTTTGTTAGCTTAAGACAGTTTTTAATCAGTTGCTATCCAGTGTAGGGAGAGATCGAAATACATGCTGAGAGTGCCCCAGCTATGCTAATGAACTCAGCTAATGAAAATGAACCAAAGGGGCCAGCAATCTCTATAGCCAAGGGCTTGTGTAGCTGTTTTTTCATACAGAGGAGGAATGGAGTTAGGTTTGCTGGGATCAACAAGTGAAATAATTCCCATGCATGTCAGGTAGCTGCACTGGTATCTGTGGATGCAAAGCATTTCCCTATTATCATGTATATGAGGAAAACAGGGGTGATCTCTGCTGATGGAATCGAGCCTAGAAATGCACAGTAAAGTTAACTGCCATAAGCAATTATTACATAGTGAGGAGAAGTCTTTCCAAGTCTAAGTATTAGCTCTTGCCTAGGTATGCCTGATGACCTGTTTTGTTATTTAAATAGGGCAAAACTGGTCACCAGAATTCATGAAGAGGAGATGAAATCCCAGAACTACCAGGTGAGCAGGTGGTGATGGCCCTTATGTGCCTGTGAAATCCCCAGGCAGGCTGGACCTGAGCCCAGGATTTCACATATTGTTCTTGTGCCCCAAAGATTGCCATCACTATCATTGAGGCCAGGCAGCTGGTGGGTGAGAACATTGACCCTGTGGTGATCATCGAGATAGGTGATGAGAAGAAGCAAACGACAGTAAAGGAAGGCACAAATGCCCCTTTCTACAATGAGGTACTTTCTCTTGAAGAAGATAATTTTTCAATGACTCTGGGTGGCCTCTACCACTTGGTAGCTCAAAAGAGGATGAATTAAGTTTGTAGCACCTGTAAGTTTGAGCAGGGAGGTCTGTCCAGGAGCTAACTGAGTTTCAAGCTTGATCAAGCCCCAGCAATATCTCCCTTGAGTTTACCTATCATTTGCTTTAGGTCATCTCAAGTCTGTGCATCCTGTTCTCCACTCAATTCACCACATCCTGACCTACAACCACTGCCTCTACATTTTCTCAAATGATCCACTGGGAAGCTATGTATATACTGTCCCCAAATCTCCCTCTTCTACTGTTTCACTGTTTCAGCCTTTCCTTGACATATGTTTGTCTCAGCTGGTGACAAATGAGACCAAATTGACTCCCCAGACCAACAGGTTTCCTTGTGCCTCTTGTCTCTTTTGACAATACCCACTGATGTGGAGTGAGGGCTGTGGGCATGGGTGAAGCTCAATGCTGTGCAGCCAGGCAAGGAGAAGAGTAGAAAACAGGTATGGGCCATGGCACATGCGAGCCAAAGAGCAAGGAAAGGGTTTTTGCTATGTCACCAACATCTCCCCAGCACTCCCAATGTCTCACCAGGGCTCTGCATGGTAACCTAAAAAGCTAAGTCATGCTGCTAACAGTGCTGGCTGTCAGCACAAGAACAATTCTGATCTGCTGTCCCCTTTTCCCACAGTACTTTGTGTTTGATTTCATCGGACCACAGGTGTTCCTGTTTGACAAAATAATCAGCATCTCTGTAAGTATCTAGGAAAGCTTAGCACAGTAAGTAAAGGTCATTGTTGTTTGATTCACTTCAGTTCTAAATGATTCTACTCAATCTAATTAAAAAGATAAATAATTTTAGGTACCAAGAGAGCTATAAAGTCAGCATGAAGTATAGGAAGATGAAAGGGTAGGGGAGAGATAAAGCAGGAAAGTAATCTGGCAATGATTTCAAGGAACATATCCCTGAAGAAAGATTAAGTGTGCATTTTTCAGAACAGTCATTGCTGGCTTAGCAATCTGCAAGTTAGAATGAGAAAATTCAGCTTAGTTAACTTTTGTCAGCACTGTCTTAGTCCCTCTAATTTTCAAGCTTCCACTTGTTCCAAATTACTGAGTTGAAACTTCTGATTTATCTCAGTTCTTCAAATTCAACTGTTTCTAAGTTATCTAGGTTCCTTATCCTCAACAGTGAATCTTGAGCTGTCCATGAGTGTCAGTGGCTGGTTGCTATTAGCATGGATTGAGCTCCAAGCATTCACTGCTGCTCCCCCTGGTTGCTTCAAGTGAAGTTGTGATGAAGCTATGGGACATCTCAGAACAGACCAATTGAAGACACACAAGCTCTTGAACTTAGTGCATTAGACAATGATTTGCAGTTTGGAGTCATGCTAATTATCTTGCCTGAGTCTCCTGAGGTTCATTAATGCATTTAGCAAAGCTGCTAAGGAATTGAGGAAGATCTCATGAGACTCTGGACAGTATTATATTTATATTACTTAGAAATATCAAAATCTGTGCCATTTATTCTGAAGCCAAGTGAGATACATTTTTTTTTGAGAAACATGGTTTTAGAACCAGTATTCCTTTAGAAGATATTTCTAGCCTCTGCCTTGTTTGTAAAGTGAAGCACATGCATACATTTGAAAACCAGACACAGAAGTACATTGCCAGAAATCACGATAAAGGAAGATTATAAATTTGAATTTAATTAAATGGAATTAATTATTCATCAGGAAGGCTAAGGATACAAACTCACCATCTTATTTAAACCTATATCACTTCTCTGATTTCATTAATATTGTCAGGGGTAAATCAGAATTGAGTCTCTTGGTTTATGTACACATTGAAATATTGCAAAGAAAAACTTTAATTTTTTCTATTCTGGGTGTACTCAGTTCTTAGGGCAATTCAACTATTACACATAAAGTGTAATTAAATCATTTGAAAGAAATAATTAAGAAAGGGTAAATAATGTAACTGCATTTGCTCTGAAGACATATCTGTATGATTCAGAAGACATTATCTCTATGATTCCTGCTCTGTATAATCCTGGGATAAATCTGTGCAATTCCCCTTGGATGCAACTATATTGGTTTCTAAATTGGCACAATATTGGGTAAAGAACAGATTTCAGATATTTTTTTGTGTCTACTGTGGCTATGTAAACCAAGTTTTGGGTGGAGCTGGATGTCTTTGTTTATTACCTCTGAACCAAATTTGATCTTTGTTTGGATTGCTCTTTCTTATGCTGACTGGGAAGAAAAATAGTGACACTCTTTAGCAGACCTTTTTTTCTAACAGGTTATGCACAATAAACTGATTGGGAGTGTGCTGATAGGCTCCTTTAAAGTAGATGTGGGGACAGTGTATGGTCAGCCAGGTAAGTGGTGCATTTTCTACCCTTTTATTTCTGTTGAATGAGATGTGAGTCAGGAAAGGACAGGAGAAGGAATGTGCTGCTTTTTCACTTAGATGCTTGTGGTTTATGCCAAGGGATAAACTTAACAAGGCTTTTGAAAGATCTGGGTTGGTTTTTTTGGATGCCAGAGCAACAAATTTTGTTGGAAAAAAGTTCAACACTGAAAAAAAATGGAGAATCTGCCTTTTGGTGGGAAGCATAAAAGGACAGCTTTTCTTTAGGGAGCCAGAGTGGACAGCTGAATGCTCTACAAAACCCAACTTCAAACATTATGGAGGATCCAAAGCTCTGCCACATGTGTTGGGTACAAGAACTGGAGGGAGGGAGCACAGGAAGGAGTGTGGAAGGAATGGTAAGGAGACCATGAGATGAAAGGAGGAGCAGAACATAATGGGAGATAGAAGAAGGTGATGACAAAGAGGTGACCATGGGTCCACTTGACCTGCCATTTTCAGAGCTCTTCAATGCTTTCTGAAATTTGAAGTTAAGGAAAGATCACGTACCCCTTTTTTGGCCTGCTTGTACAACCATCCACAAAATGTATCTTTCTCTCTTCCATAATTACACAAGGACCTTGTCTCTTCTCAGCCTTTGGGAATTAATATATTTAGGTCACTCGCTATAGATGTCACCCAGTTACAGCAGAAATATAGTCACCTAGGCCACCCTCTCTTCGGGGCTTCTTTACAAGTTATTAGAGAGAAATGACCTGACTGCCTTAGTCTCTGAATTCTGTCCTACATTTCCTGCTCATGGGTGTTTAAATTTGTCAAACTTACAGGTCATCAGTTCTGTGACAAGTGGGCACTTCTCACAGACCCTGCTGACATTAGGACGGGAGCCAAGGGATACCTGAAGTGTGACATCAGTGTGACTGGGAAAGGTGATACAATACAAGCTACACAGAAAACGGCTGATACTGAGGAGCAGATTGAGAAGTACTGAATAGTTTGGATTTTGCTTTCTCCTTTACTCCCTCCTTCTTTCAGTCCTTTCCTTGCTAACTCAGGTTTAACAGCAGGATAGCATTGTACACCTGGCTGTTCTGATGTGCTCAGAGAGTTTTTACAATCCTCACAATGACATTGAAGGGCATGTTAGGGTAATTTCTCTGCAGCTGATAAAGTTGACCATGCTCTCCGGCTAAGTGCCAGATTATGCCTGACAGAAGCTTCATTGATTTGAAGCCAGTTAAATATTTCTGAAAAGCAGTGAAGGAAGAAGAAAAAACATGAGGAAAAGCTTTTCCTTCTCTATCAGATCTGTGCGCATGGATATTTTCCATATCCTTAGATATACTGGAAAAATTCAAGGTCAGGTTGAACAGGTCTCTGAGCAACCTGATCCAGTTAAAGATGTCCCCGCTTGCTGCAGGAAGATTGGACTAAATAACTTTTAAACATCCCTTCCAACCCAAAGCATTCTGTGATAAACTCCATGATAAACTCAAGTGCATTAGCATTCTCCCTGGAAAATACAGAAGTTTAAGGTGGCAAGGTAGACTGTCACCATACTTTAAATTTTACAGGAGCAATGTTTCTGGTTGTTACTGATATATTGGACCAAGTCCATGGAGAGTCACCAAGAAGATGAAGGGCTGGAGCACATGGTCTACAGGGAAAGATGTGTGGTGGCAGGGGGGGAGGGAGTTGGTTTCTTTTGCTTTAAGAACAGCATGACAGGGGGTATCCTACATGAAGAAGGCAGAGATAGAGTCTTTTCAAAGGAATGCAGTAGAAAGATGAGAAGCTTTGGACTTAGGTTAGAACAATGGAATTTCAGAACAGATGCAAGATTAATTTTTTTTTTTACCATGAAGGTGGTCAAATCTAACAGGGCCCCAGAGGTTCTGGGGAGTCTCAATCCTTGGAGATATTCAGAATTTACCGGACAAGGTCCTAAGCAACCTGGTCTAACTGGACCTGGTTCTATATCACGTAGGCAAGCTTTCTTAGTAATGCTGTATAATTTTCTCATGTTAGCCAGAAAATGATTTGGTTTAGATACAGAAGCAAGTGCATATACCTTTTTGTATCTTCTCAGGATGCAAGATAACTTGAGATGACAATTTTGTTGGAAAAAACCTCTCTTCATTATCTGAGATTTAGATTTTAAGGCAATGAATTCTTTTTTCTTTCAGAAACCTCTTGATCCCCAAAGGCTTTCCATCTGAAAGACCATGGGCCAGATTTTATGTGAGAGTTTACAAAGCAGAAGGTCTTCCAAAGATGAACTCTAGCATCATGGCCAATGTCACCAAAGCATTCATAGGCGACAGTAAGGACCTTGTGGATCCCTATGTGGTGGTCATGTTTGCAGGTCAAATGGTAATTGGGACTCTCTTGATCACAAATGTAGGTCTTTCCTTTAACTGTGCTACAGGCAGGTGATTACATTGATGACCTTTAACTTACAGTTACATGAATTAAGTAAAACACATATTTCTGTCATCGGAAAGAAACTTTTCAGTTTTTAAATTATGAAGGAACAAAAGAGAAACATTTAAAAATAGCAGATACAATATCAGCCTCTCAGCAGTAGGTTAGATTTAGGCAGCAGGAGAGAAAGATAATTCTGTAGATCTGTTACTAAAACATAATTTAGAAGACAGTGAATTACTCAGTGTGGTATTAGGTAATTTATTAGTTAAGTGCCATATTCTGGTCTTCCTAGAGTAAAAAAAAAAAAAAGAAACAAGGCTGAAATTAATACAGATGGTTCAGTCTGGATTTTGGGGCTCTGTATTGACTCTGCTGTAATTCAGGACCCTTGCAGCTTTTCTGTGGGTAGCAGATGAGGAAGCGTTTGAGTAGACCCTGTCTCAGAGTTCATTGCTCCCAGAGCTCCTTCAGCATCAAACATGATGCTACAGGATGCTGCTGAGAGGGACCTTCTGACTGGTGGAAGAGGAGCTCAAATGAGGTCCAGGGGTCTGATTCCTTTGGGGTACACCCATGAAACACTGTGTCAGGGAGCGTGTCTTGATTATTAGTATAAATAGGAAAAGACTCAAACTAGAAATTATTTTAAGCCAGCAATGCTTTCTGTGTGCAAGGAATCTTATGGGAGAACTGCAGTTAGTCCTTTGCAAATGTTTCAGACATGAGAATGAGACTCTTTGTGCTTATATCATGTTTTGTTGTGAATCCAAATTTCAAAGTACTACATCTGAAGCTAGTGAGGATTAAAATGGTCAAATGCATGCAGCTACTTCAGGTTTAGGAGAAGGCTGAAGAAGACATAAGATTAGGTCACTGATGTGACTTTTTTAGTTTAGAGGCATTACTAGAGGATTTCCTGACTCATCTCTCCCCATCAAATGTGGAAGTAGGAGGCCTGCTACAGCCTGCAGCTGCATGAACTGTGATACATGAACTGCCATCTCCTTCAGGGTAGGAGTGCTAGCTCTGGTCTCTACATCCTTAACAGATAGGCACACTCCCAGGAGGTGAGCCACAGTAATATTTTATACTAGAAAACTTAGCTAATCTAAGGTAATTCTACTAGTACATGCAGCCTGGTAGCTCTAATGAATTTCATCCTTTATGACACAAACTGTGCTGCATTGCTACTCCCCAGCCATTTCAAAAGCCATTTGAAGATGTGCATTTTGTAGCAGAAATGCTACAGTCTGGCTTCACAGATATGTTTTGTGCATAAGAGCCCTGAAGAATTAGATTTTATTCCAGGCTCTGCTTTGTGGAGGTGAGAATTCTTTAGCTGTAATGTGATATTTTATTAGATATGGAGGGGAGAGAAACAAGCTGACAGAAAAGCCAAAGTTCTTTCATGATAGGATATTTGTGCTTTTAAAATGCCTGAAGAAATGTTGCTAAAGGAAATTTTGCTATACTCATTGCCGTTCTCCAGAGTTTCACTCCTCTGGGGTTAAATTTGCTGAACTTTTGTTTCAGGGTCGGACAACTGTGCAAAAGAACTGTGCAGATCCAGTGTGGCATGAACAGATTATCTTCAAGGAAATGTTCCCTCCACTTTGCCGAAGAGTCAAAATCCAGGTTTGGGATGAAGGCAGCATGAATGATGTGGCCTTAGCCACCCACTTCATCGACTTGAAGAAAATATCAAATGAACAAGATGGTGACAAAGGTATAAGGGAAAATAACTGTTCCAGAATATGTCCTTAAGATATAATATACTTGCCTAGGATCTGAGCACAGGCTAATCTCATTTTAGGAATTCCCAGAGCTCAACGAACATCCATAGTTTTTGCTGGTTCTGAGAAACCTGAATTAAATATTATATTATTCTTTGCATATGGTGGCCTGCCACTGCCCTTCTCATTACAGAGCTGCTACACAATTTGGTACTTTCTTTTTGACTGTAACAATATTCTGCTCTAGTTCATTAGGGATGAATGGATATAAATTTATAGTTCATGTGAGCTTCTGTCAGGCAATGAAAGCACAAAGTGCAAACCATGGGCAGAGCAGGCTTGTGTTTTTGATCTACCCAGCAAGACCAAAGTATTTAGGTAAGGCTCAGCTGGGTGCTATCACAGCTCAAGAAAGTACCATGGACTAGTGCATTTGTCCTCACATATGTGAGGTAAAGCTCAACATCTGGAATATTTTCAATGTTCTATATATGGAAAATAGTTATCACAGCTCTGCAAAGGTACAGTAACTCCTTAAACTTGGAAATTCAAATGTGCATCTGAGTCCCTAATCAGAAAAGAAAAGATAAATAATATTAGCTGAGTAGTGATACGGACTTGGGAACAGTTTAGATAAGGTGAGAAAATGGCATTTGGTCTTCTCTGACCATGTCCCAGCCCTCAATCTATAGGAGCAAACCCTTAAGAGGTGCAATAGGCCTAATGCCCCAGCACATGTGTTTGAACACCTGCTGAGACAGAGCTCCATACTGGCAGAGTCTCTGTTTGGCTATTGGTAGAGGCTTCTTGGTGCCTAAGAATTGTCCTGCAAAACAGTGCTGTATATGAGTGGGTCTCAACCACATAGAAATGGATCCAGGTTTGGCTTTTGGTGTGCAAGATGCGTGATTTATCGGAGCAGACAGTGAGAGTGTGCTAACACCTAATGGAAATGCCAGAGAAGGTGCTTTATCTCCAGGGTTTTTGCCTACCTTTGGGCCTGCCTGGATCAATCTCTATGGCTCACCCAGGAACCACAGCCTCATGGATGACCACCAGGAGCTTAATGAAGGATTTGGAGAAGGTGTCTCCTTCAGGGGACGTCTCTTCATTGAGATTGCTGTGGAGATACTTTCAGGAGGAGCCCGTGAGTCAAAGTTTTCAAGTATTGTCAAGGATATCAAATTGCCATCTAAAGATAAAGACTTCAAAGCATCCAAAGGAAAAGACAAAAATGAGAAAGCAGGAGAGGATCGAAAGTCAACTTCTCCCTCAAATAAGATGAACTCAACTGAAGTGGAAGTTGAGCCATTTGATGTGCCTTCAGAGGTCAGTATGATATTAAGAGATTGATTGACATGTGTCCTTTAAACTCCAAGGCTGGCACTGATATGTGTATTTGGGTTCAGGACATGTAATACTGCTTTTATATGCTCCCTAAGGCTTCTCCATCCCTCCCGAATCTTGGTACATTCCCATAAAAAACCAGTACAAACAAAGCATTAATGTGTACCTGTAACTCATACAAAAAAAATCTCAAATATTACTTGGTTTCCATAAAACTTAATCTCCTGTCCTATTGTCCCTTCTTCACTACCTGCTTCCATGTGTTGCTACTAGAAACTTATATGACAGAGACCTAATGAGGGCAGCTAGTGCATATGCAAGTGCTATTTTTTTTTTAACCCAATAAATAGGAGTAAAAATATGATCATAACCAATTTTCTTCCCACTTCAGAATATTATAGATCAAAAATTTGGCTTTTGTAATGGGAATCTTACCTGAGTGCTCAAGGCACTTGTGTCCTTTATTGGATCTGTGTGAACCTGTGTCCTGGTCTTGCTTTATATACTCATATAGTTGTAAATTGCCTCTGACCCTCAGGTCTTCTCTGAAGATTGTAATAGAGGTGACATGAGAAGAAACTTATTTCCATATAGATTTTCCTTTACATGGAAGAAATCCATTGTTGTGAGCCGCTCAAACACTATGTTCTTAGTTGCTAGCTAAATGCTCCAGGTAGAGGAATAAACCCTGCTGTAGCACCAATAAAAATTAATAGTAGTAACAAGGATTTATTTCTGAGTTCTGTGCCTCAGTTTTAAATACAGAATCAATAAAGCAACAACAGTGATGCTTTATATTCCTTTGGTTTTGATATTCAGCAATATATCAAATATTCATGCTGCAGTAGTTTTATAGCAACTCCCTGAAAGGAAAAGCAGGAACTGGAGGCATTATAAATAAGGCCAAAAAAAAAAAAAATGTCTCAGATCCTCTGAGACAATAGAGGTGAATTACCCAACCCCACAGCACAACTTTTATGACCTATCCCAGCAGCAAGAAGACATTAAACATTTGCAATTTTTTTGTTATATTTTTTTATATAATGGGAGTTAGATGTGTGTTTTGTAGTCTCTGAGCCTCAGCTTTACTAGGCATCTATTCTCTGGGTTCATGCTGAAAGTTATCAACGCACAGGGAAGCTAAAGCTACTCTGGAGCTGCAAGCTATTTGTGTTAGATTTGATATGTAAAGCTGGTAGTCCTTTCACTGAAGACCTATGCCCTATGCAGAGGTTTCTCAAAATGAAGAGATCATGAACTGTGTCAAAAGCTGTATCTGCTCTGCTTTGCAAAAGTCAGGGAAACAAATATTCATATACAGCTGATGTTGTATGCATTGCCTCACTGTTGCAAAGAAGCTAGTATGGTCTTGCCTAATGGGCTTCAGTACACTGGTGCCATGCTGTGAAATAAGAAGGGTTTGCATTGGAAAGATTGTGGCAGTCAAGGTGTATATCTGAGGAGAATTCAAACCATAAAATATATCTCCTTTGGGCTTAGTCTTGGTTTGGGGCTAATAGCTTGCTTTGTTAATGACCCAAGAGAACTAGGAGTGTGAGTTGTCTTTCCTTGAGTGAGACTGTGTGCTGGAGACAAGCAGATGCCGGGTCTCCAATAGTTTTAAACAGAGCCTAGCACAGTCTTTAAACTCTACAGAAGCTTGTTAGACTTTTCAGAGTGTGCTGCTGTGCTGAGACACTTTGGTTCCTGTGCATCCAAATTCTGTCAAAAGCTGAAGACAAGGTTAAGGATTTACTGGTTTCTGTGCCCCCCTGTGCTGAGACCCCACCTTTGGGCCTGTGGTTTAAAACACAGCAGGACAACAAGAAAGGAGGAGTGCTTGTTTTCAGTAGGCTGGGCACAGGACTGACATCTAAAATGTGGATACCAGAAATCTTTGTGTCTTACTGGTATCAGTGGGAGTTGAGTGTCAAAATCTTGACTTTGGGTGAGATAAAGTCTTGATGGTACAAACACATCACAGGAGGTTAAAGTCACACTGAGGAAAGCAGAGCTGGGTGAGCACTCCCCTGCCTGGGTGCATTACAATGCCAGCATTTTCTCTTGTAATGCACAGGGAGTCCACTGCCACACTCACTGATAAATGACTTCTATTGGGATGGGGATATTCTGTTGAGGTTGCACCAAAAGAGTGCCCTTAAACTGTCTTTGAACTGCAATAGATGTATGGTTTGAATGATGGTGTAAGAGTAGGTGAAGATGCTGAAACCATTTAAGGCAGAGTATGAACTGAGGGGTAATGACTTTTATGTAAGTAGTTACAATATAACTGGATGATACTGACAGGACTAAAGTCACACATGCTTATCTCTTTTTCTGATCAAATCAATTTCTCAGAGAAGAGGTATTACTTCTTACTACAAATTTTGCTATGCTGACCACCTCAGATTGCTAGATCTACAACAGTAGGGACTTCCAAAGACTCTTTGGTGCTGTAAAAAGAGTAGAAGATAAAATAAATGTAATATTTCTACCTCCTTTTCAAATAGATCTATGAAGAGAACTTTGAGGAATTCCTCCTCTTTGGGACATTTTATGAAGCCACAATGATTGATAGGAAGGTTGGGGACAAGCCAATAACCTTTGAGGTTTCCATTGGTAAGTGTGTTAAGCTCTTCTCCAAAGCAGAATCTTAGGAGCAAGGGAATGCTATGCATCCTTGGCAGATGTGTCTCAGTGCTTGGGAGTCAGCTTCAGAGTAGGGTTTACACTTGAACTAAAACCTGATAATAATTTATCTGTAGAGCAGTCAAGGTGGGCATACTGATGCCTCTCTGTCTCTACTCCCAGATACCCTGTACTAATACAAATACTCTCGCTCACTATTTAGTCTCCTGATGTCTTGGAAAGATTTATATTTTACTTCAGGGCAGATTCATTCTGTGGTGCCCATTGCACTTAGTCCCTGGCAGGAAGAGTCCATGTGGACCATCTTGGCCAACTCTATTGAGACAATGTGGGTGTGTGAGTGTGGCATGGAGGTGATGCACAGCCAAGTCTCAAAATGCATGAACCAGATTGTCCTCTAAATTCCTTCTGGTAAGTCCTGTCTTCTTTCTGAGTAAAACAGGACTAAGATGCCTCCTCATGGTGGAGCTGAATTGTCCCCAGGAGCAAGGGAGAATGAAGACATTTTTCATGAACATTGAGTGAATGTTTTCAAAGCAGAAATTTCCTTTAAGAGAGGAGCTTGGTCTCATTTATCTTTCAGGGGTTTGCTTCTCTCTTTACTAGCCCCTTTTAATTTAAAGTCCAAGTGCACAACAGCTATGTGACAGTTCCCATCTTTGTGTTTATGTACTTGAGTATGCTCAACTGTAAGGCTGTGTGAAGAGAGAGATGTCTGTGGCAAACAGGGCAATCAATGAGCGATATTGATTTCTGCTGAAACTTAGCAGGTAGCAGAGCTAAGAATGACAAGAAACTCATTTGTATAGTCAGGCAAGAAATGATACTGATTCTTGTGAAAAAGAATACTAAAGATGAGTCTGGCTCTGAATTCTGGACCTGAACAACTACCAGCTACCCGTGCCATTGACATTTGGATCAAAATATGGCAAATGGTCATTATTTACATGAAGGCTGAACCAAAAATCCAGATCAGGGTATCATACAGAGTGATTCAGTACATCTTTCTAATGCAGGGAATGTTTTCTGCCTGTCTCTTATAAAATATGTAATTACCAGTCTGATGGATGTATTTCTTTCCCAGTGCTGATAATTGCCCTTTAAAGGCGAACTCAGAGAAGTCTGTATTGTTAGCAGAATTGTCTGGCACTAGACATGAAGCTGGGGCCTCAAAGTGTTCTTGTTACTAACTCTGCAACCTTACTATGCAAAATTTCCTTGTCTGAAAACAAGATTTAGCACTTCTGAGATTTTGAAATGATCATCCATATGTTGTGAAGAAGACATACATTTACGTAGTAGGGCTTCTGGGTCTAGAAATACCAACAGCAATATTGGATTCACTTCTGAATTTATTTTGAAAAGCAGAAGGTCCTGAGTGCCAACAAGCAGAGGATTGCATGACTTAGTGATGGGGGTAGTATACTGGGTATTCACCTCCTGGGATAGGTAAGGCAGCACAGTCCTGGAGTCTGAAAAGTCATTGGGATTGACATACCCTCTTAGGACCTTTACAAACTGTGATATGTCCAGAACAGCTAAAGAACGACAGGAGGAAACAAAGATTTTCTGCTGGTATGACTGTTCTTTCTCTTTTTTAAACCTTGTTCAGGTTTACCATCTCAAAGCTAGTCATCTCTTCACTTGTAACCCTGTGTCTCTAGGTAACTTTGGAAATATTACTGATGGGGAGTCAGCAGGAGCTGGAAGGAAAAAGAGGAGATGTGACAGGGAAGCAGAAGAAAGTCAGCTACATGAGGGAGAGGATAATATTTGTCATGACCTTGGAATACCCCTGATATCTACCACACCTCCTGAGAAACCACTGGTCACAGGTGGGAACAGGTGAGGATCTGTGTTTCAAAACCTTATCATGCAGGATCCTATTTTATAATCCTGTGGGACTCCCTAATGAACCCTGGCAGCATTAAACAGGTTGTGTGGAATTGAGGCTTTCAAATCCTCAACTACATCTTTCACAACAGTAAATTTTCCAGGCTACACTGAAGTGAATGGGCTTTGAGCCATTTTACACTCATCTTCTGATCTTGGTTTCATGGGCTCTTGAACTTCTGGTGTTTTCAGAAAGGTCTGCATTATACCAACTATACATTGGAAAGCTACAGGAAAGTGTTGGTCCTTCAGTGCTATCCCTGGTTTAGGGTCCAATACTCTGATCACAAATAGCATCCACCCAGTGACCAGCTACAGAAGCAAAATCATACATCAAATCTATTGAAATCTGGTCAAGAAAAAGCTTCCAAGAACACTTTCCAGAGCTTGTAATTGTAGATGTAGTCTTAAATAAATAGCAAGTAGTAACAGAAGTAGGAGGAAATAGTAATTGAAAAAAAGGATGAAGCAATTGATGAAAATGTGGAACAGTTCTATAATTAATTTCAAAGATGTTAATGAAAATAAATATTTTCTTTGTTTTGGTAGGTAGAATGAATCCCAATACTGCTGAGTGCCAAGACTAGATGTGTCCTCTTTCTTTAGAAGTCCAGGCACTGCCAAGCAGTTTACAGATATAAGGACCAGGTGGAAAATACCAACCTGGATCTATTTGCTTTCTGGACCTCCCTGAAGTTAAATAGTGCTTTTATCATTTCTTCCAATCAATGGCTCAGTCAGATTAAATAAGAGTTAGTGGAAGAAAACAAGAATGAAAATACCATGGTAGAAATACTTGTTTCTGCAGCAAATAAAGGGGAGAAAACCAATATTTGACAGAAAGTGTGTTGCCTCTCCTCATTAACAGGACTGCGGATTTGGCTACATGCTGGAATATTATCCTACCTGAGAAACTGAGGGATTTTTAGTTGTTACCTTAACAAGAATTTAGATTTGAAGAACTGTTGTAAAAGAATGAATCATTCTTCAAGTCTGCTGTTTGATTTTGGCTCACTCCAATACTAACAAAGTTTTCTCTCATTAAAGGTCCCTGTTCTTCAAATTTGTGTAAAATGCTGCATCTTTTTCTCCCTTTTGTATTTTCTAAAACAGTTTGGCCAGCCACAGATACCAACTAATGACTATATGATGTAATTTCATATTGGCATCTTACTGATCTCATCACTGGATATTTTAAATATTAATCAGTACCTAATGAGATATCCAATAGTTCAGATAAAATGTGTATTCTAGAATCATAAATGAACAATAGAAAACAATAACAAGAGTCTGTTTTCAAAATTAAAACTACTAACTAATTAAAGAAGCAGGCAGAGCAACAAGACTTCTACAGCAGACACCATGAAATTGCCATGAATTTTCCACATCTATGTCAAAACATACAGCAAGGGTAAACTATCACTGAAAAAGTGGCTCTGTCGGATTCTTATAGAGGAAACAATAGACATGAAAGTTCAGTCTTCCATGTGAGTTATTTCATGGTCAACTGGTTTTCTTAATAAGTCCCATGAAAAGACTCATAAGCTCTGTGAATTTCAAGATAAGATACTCTGGTAGTGGGAGGTAGTTGAATTGTTTTCCCTTTTATGAAAACACCAAAATTAGTCATTGCCTGAGACGTGTGTAACTTTGTTATGCACCAAATTCAATGGGTAATGCTCACCTTGCTGTCAGTTACAGAGGAGAAAGTAAATAGGAATTTCTGTTTTCTTTTAATATCCCATAGGGCAGTAAATTGAAGTAATAGAGAAGAATTTAATATTTTTAAACAGAAAAATAATAAATCTATTAGGGATGTGTGGAGTTATGAATAGGGTGCCTAAGAGAAGCAAGTGATTTGGTTTCTGATCTCCCAGGCAGCATAACTGATGTGTCCATTTATTCTTCCTTATATTTACTGGTCATCTGAACACATCTTGTCATGTCTTTGGTTTCTGTGCTGTAAGAGAGCACAAACCAGTTTTGCTTTCCTACACATCCCCCTGAACTCCTCTCTCACCTTTATGATCTACTCTGAACTCTGTTTTCACAGGAACTACCAGTACCTGCCGTATGATGAGAGGAAGCCCTGTATCTGTGTCAAGAGCTACTGGGGTGACCAGACCTTTCGTCTGTACTCTTCCAACACTCTTGAGAAAATGGCAGAGGTCCTGGTAAGTGTCAACCATCCTCCCAGGCTCATGTATTCAGCAGAGTATGGCAGTGAGAGGTCACATTCCCCAGACCAGGCTTTCAGAATTTTCCCAACTGCATTCCTTGCTGTTCATTTTATGAAAGAGGAGTTAATTGGCCTCTTCTATTTTTTTTCCCCCAATTTCTTTGATCTATTAGACTGAGTCAAGTATTGCACTCCACAATTTTATGTTATTTGTTTTCTTTTTCATAGTGCTGTCTTCATTTCTCAGAAACATTTTATTCTTTGTAAGAATAGTCAAGCAATTAAAATATGAAATATAGAATAATTTTGTCTCCTGTGGCCCTTCCTCTGATGTCTTCTTGCCTAGAACACATAAAGGAATCCATTTTTTTGTTGTTGTTTTAGTTCTCCTAAAGACATTGATAGAGACAAAATAACATTGTCTCATGGGCAGTCACTGTGATGCCATAATCATAGTGTTTTCCCATAATTATTTTATTCTAGCCTTGTTTAAATTTTACTATCAACAGGCTCAAGAAAGTAGTATTTTTTTAAAGTAACTTTTAATGGTGAATATTTTAATTTAGAGCATTCAGCTTAAGAGTCTGATTCACCCCTCATCCTTACATACTTCATGAGCAATAACACAAGTCATACACAGGATTGTATCGTGAGAAGACAGTGGCTTTTAGGCCAACATTTCAAACTCAGATATTTGAAAATTAAACATCTGATATATGGAGAAATATGTTTGTCAGTGTACCTGAAGATCCATGAACCTTGCTGGAAATCCAGCCATTTATTTTACTTTGTAAGAACAGACTCATTAACAGTAGGTGTTACGGCAGGCCTGGCAGATGGATTCAGGTGCCCTCTAAAGTTTAAGCTAACTCTAGCAATTTGCTAAATGTTAATAACAGGAGGGCTGGAAACAGAGCCTAGGAGAACTACAGTTTTTCCTCTTACCTAGTGGAGAGTGTTTCCCACTGACTGATCTTCACAAAAAAAAGTGAGAAAACAAAGCTGCTCCAAGGATTAGTAGCTTGGACTAGTAGTTGGAGAGACTGGGAAAAGGTCAAAATAAATCGTGCAGCTGGAGTCTTCTCTCTGCATACTTCGAGCACAGTGATAAATCAACAGTACTGTTCAGTCAGGTTACAAAATTGTCTCCCTCAATCTTTATAGTCATACAGTGAAAAATGATGCTACAATGCTGGCAAAATGCCAAAATGCTGTCCTTTACATAGAATAACAACTTTTTTCATGTGTTTTTCATAGGAAGAATCATTGGAGCAAGTAAAGGACTTGATCAAGGTTTCAGAGGTTGCATCCAAGGAGAAAATGAGGACAACCCTAAATTATTTTATCAGTCAAAGCAGGTAACTACATTTACTAGACTCATACAGAAAATCAGCTTTAGATATTGGCTACAAATTTGAGGTTAAACAAAGAAACTGACAATAATAAAAAGTAATAAATTTATTGGGATATATATTGTATTTCTTCTGCAATAAAAGCAAAGTTCTTCCCAAATTGCAGATTCTATTTCTAAAGAGAAAATATTTTATTGTTATTTTCAATATTTAGTATCGACAGTAGACTGTTGTCAATCATTGTCATATTATTTTGGCTTTCTGGACTCTAAGAATAGACCATGTATGGAATAAGTAGGATAATGAATTGTGTGATAGGCTTACTGTAAAAAAGGATAAAGTTAAGATTAAAAGAAAGAGTTCCACATACTGGGTTCTGTATCGTTTGGGCTCATAATAGATATAAACCCTAATTTGTAGATATTAACTATGTTTCAGTGAAATGTAATGCAGAGTTTTTACACTCTCTTCTTTGAATCTTACAGGTTCTCATGTTAAAATAAATTTTATTTTAGAGAATGTCAGCATCTCTGTCTTGTGGTTCATTACTGCAGCAAACAGAGAATGTTTCATTTCCTTATATTTTAGCAGCTCACATTAAAAAAAAATAACACATTTAAAGAACTGTTTATTCTTATTCCCTAGGGCCTTTATTATCACTGCTGAAAAGAAGCCCAAAGGGTTGAACTACACCTCCTTGGACAAAAAAAGACTCATGCTGTGCAAGCAAGAGCTGGTATGTGTGTTTTTCTCCTTTAAGCATTTATGCAATGATGTTAATTATAAGCACATTGGTTGTATACATTTTAATTTCTGTTTGATTTCACATACTGCTTTGTACTTAATATAAATATAGTATCCCAAGCAGGTTTTTTTCAATAAACCCTTCTGTGCTTGATAAACTGCTATACAATACCCCAAAAGAATTCAGAGCTTGTTGTTTTTTAAATACAAATAAGGCATTACAATAATTAGATGATTTTTCTTTTTTATGCATCTTAAAATTAGGGTGCTGAGTTCAGTGGAAAAAAAACCCCAACAAATTAACACTGCTGTTAGCCATTTAATTACTGTGGTGGGGCTGAACTTCGAGACTAGTGAAGTCTGGCATTTGATATTCCTAGGCCTAGTCAACTCCTCCAGGGAACAATTAAGAAGAAACCAAACTGGCTGGAGACCATCTGAATGCTTAATAACTTTATTTACTGTTTGTAGCATAGAATTTTATTGTGACTTCTGTCAGGGTGGTAATCACATGTCTCTTGCAACTTCCATACATGCAGTATACTTACAAAGAGAAAATGGGTGACACATTTTATGTTATTCAGCTCCAAAGATTTGATCACTTTATTTTGTGACAAGGAAGGTAATTGTTACCTTGAACCAAGTATCTCAATTTTATCTTTTCAGTTTTAATCAAAGTCTGTTTTCTCCTTTTGTGTCCAGTTCAAACTACTTGATAATACATAAAAAGTACATATTGTCTTTCCTGACTGCAGGAAGTCATGTCCAGTTGTGCCAAGGTAATTGTTCAGCAGCAGAAAAAGAAGATGCCACTGGATGAAATGATACGTGAGACTCAGAGCTTCATAGATAAAATTAGATTCTTGGTTGATGAGGTAATCCACGCAGAAATGCAGATAAATTTAAAAACCACAGATTGACTTTGATTTTCATAATCCCATGTGAGTAATAACTACTGGCCTACTTATCCAAAGAATTGTCCTTTGGGTATCTTGACCCAATGTGGTTAGAAAACTCAGGTAGGAAACACTGGGCTATCTATGTGGTATGGACAAAATGCAGTACTGAGATTGTTGTTGTTGTTGTTAATAAGTCATCCCATATATGCCCTGGCTGTCTGGCTGTTTGCAGACAGCCTGTTTTCCGATCTGAATTCATGTCTCCACTTGTATGGATGTAGTGATTTGAACTGGTGTGAGCTCAGAGGTCTCTCTGCTATACTTCACCAAGCAGACACTGTTCAGACTTGCTATTAAGCCTGAGAATAACAGAAGGGTGGACATATTTGGTCAGGTCAAAATCCAGCCAGTGGAGTGTTATCTGTCTGATAGCTGTCTGTGCAAGGAAATTAAACAGAGCCATCACCATTTCCTGACTCAGAGAACAAGTGGCACAGCCTGGCATGGTTTGTAGCCTACGCCCAAATTTTCTTCCTTCCCAAAGCAGACTGACCTTGCTCACAGTGCCTCCTGGGAACAACTGCTGGACTGGCCTTTGCTTCAAAGCATGCTCAGGTTTAGCTTGGAGAAATGTTATTTGAGACAGAGCAAGGTGATGCTGTGGAACAGCCTCACAAGCAGAACAGATAGTATATGACAATGCACTGGTCCTTTCTGGCTTGCTGGTGTAGATGAAGTTGGTGGTATTTCCAGGGTAGGTACTTTCACCTTGCACAGTCTGTGGGTAAGTAATTTCCTGAGATAATAGTTGCACACAGTTTTACTTTCTCCTGAAACAAGTTATGGAGCTGGTGCTCCTTAATCACTCTACGAAGCTTTTTATCATTAGTTGTGCTTAGGAATGGAGGTTTGGACTGCAGTGTATTAAGTGAAAACCTCTTTTAGTCCAGGTGCACATTTGACACTCCACTGGAGCTGCGAGGGAATCAGCTGTTGGTGGAGTGATTTAAAAAAATTAACAGTGGTATCTTATAGGAAGAATTCATTTTTACCTCAGCATTCTTTGTCATTTAACAGCCACAGAATACAGTCCCTGATGTGTTCATCTGGATGCTCAGCAGCAACAAGAGAGTTGCATATGCAAGAGTCCCAGCAAAAAACATACTCTATTCCCCAGTGAAAGAGCAGAGAGGCAAGGACTGTGGGAAGATTAAAACTCATTTCCTGAAAGTAAGTGTGGGGCATGCTGCAAACACAGGTTATGTCCAGGGAGCACTTGGTATTCAGATTTCTTCCAGGGATTGTATTTTGCAGGCTCATTTTTGTAATATACTAAAAATCTGTAAATAATTGTGTCTGCCATCTATTAGTGTTTGTTTCTTACATTTATGTTTGTCCTTCTTTAAACACTGTATTATTGCTAGGCTTTTGGTGTATGAGTAATTAATTCTCTACTTTTTATGTCAAGTATATAGAATTGTTTATCTATAGCTGTATATATAAACAGAAGAGGTACAGCCTCTTTGCTGGCAAAGACATCAGAACGCAGCGCATGAAAGTCTGTGAGGAAATTGGTAAGAGATCAGCATGCAGCAACACAGACAGCAAGGAAAGCTAGGTATTCAGAGGTAATACAGCAATTATTTATGCTTGCTATCTAAAATGTGCCTAGGTTTGTATAATATACATCCAAAATATTGTTATGGTATGATTTGTTTTGAAGGAAAGTCTTAGAGGTTATAATTCTACTAAGGCAGTGTGACTGGTAGTACCTGATAGCGAACTATTATGCAATGTAATTGTTACTGTGGCCATAAGGTAAAGCCCAAACCCACAACATGATAGTAACTTCATATCATAACTTTTTAGTGTTTTTTTCACCTGGAGTGGCTGGGATCACTTCCATAAAGCACAGCTAAATAGCAGAAAGAAATATCTAAGCTCCTGATAGTTGCCGTAGGTACTTGTTAAGCACACTACTATTTGCCTGAAAGAGTAACAACAAAAAAATACCATCATTAAATCTCTAGTCCCTTGAATATAAGAATTACCTTAGGAAAAGATACTGCTAAACATGATACTTAACAGAGCTAGATGAAGTGGGAAGGGAAAGGAATGAAATAATGTATTGTTTGTCAAAACTAGTAATGTTTTGGACTGGAATATGCTTTCTGACCTGCCCAATGGAGCAATATTTTTAATAATACACGGGACTAACTATAGGAGAACAACAAAACTGCATAAAGTGGGTAGTGGGCTGTAGTCTGGGGGGAGTATGTGCCAGCCCTGATAGTCTTGCAGCTACCAGACAGTCTCCACAAATCTCTGCATATTAGGCAGCATGCCATTTACATAGACTTTCAACCAAGCAAGCTGCTAATTTCTTCCCTGAGAATCACAGAAATTCCTTGTGCTAAATGAGTCTCGGGTCCAGTCACTGTGGAGAAATGCCATTCATCAGTAGATCAACTTGGTGAATGCTCCTTTATTTTACGTCAGCTTAGCAGGACTCAGCACCCAGCCATCTCTCTTTAACTTGTTGGTGATGGGTGTAGCTTTTTTCTTCAGTTACCAGGTAAGCGCCCATTGGGCTGGACTGTGCAGGCGAAGGTGGACATCTATCTATGGCTTGGACCTGCCAACTATGCCCACAATGCCATGGAGAATTTACCTGTAGGATACGAGACTGAATTACCATCTAACACCAACTCAGGCCACAGTATGGTCCCCTCACCTGCCTGCCTGCTATATAAAAGTAAGGCACTGTTTCTTCTCCATATTAGCAATTAAGAGACATGGTCCTAAAAGCTCTAATTCAGAGAATGGCACAAATTCCGTTTAAAGTAACTGGTTCTAAGATGATCACAGCTAAACATCATCAGAAAAAGCTGGTTTTGTTGCCAAGTCATCAGTCCTGCCACTGACGCTTTGCAGACTTTGGGGGAAGGACCCGTTTGCTTGCAATTTGTGTCCTCTGTCCCATGAGTCTATCTTCTCATAATGAGGAGTTCAGTTCTGATGAAGTTACCATTTTGAACACCTGGTAAATAAGCCAGTGATGGGAGAGAAAAAGTTATCAACCTTGCAGTAGAGACATCAGACATTGATTTTAAGTGAATACAGAAGTCTTACACAATTCCTGAGTGCCTCAGGTGTTTCTTTAGTGAGACAGCACTAGCAACAGTTCAACTGCTGGACAGCAGATGATGAATCTTCCCTTCCTACCTATGTGCTGCATCATTTCCAAAAAGCTGACATTACTGTTTTATTTGCAATGATGCAGCCCCGCACCTCTTCCAACTGAGAGCCCACATGTACCAGGCGAGGGGGCTCATTGCAGCTGACAGCAGTGGACTTTCTGATCCTTTTGCAAAAGTCACTTTCACATCACGCTGCCAGACCACAAAGGTAAGTTCCAAAGTCTCCTTCAGTAAATGAAAATACTTTTTTTTTTTTTCCCAATGCAGATATGAATAGGAAAAATCTTGATTTTGCAAGGAGGTATCTATCAGGAAAAGTTAAATGCCTGCTGTTAAAGGCCAACTCCTGACAGTCTACTGCTAGCAAGGCAAAAGTTTAGGTCTAACCCACTACTCTAGCATGAAATGCAGTAGTACTAGTTTGTTTTAGCTCAAATGTTAGATTCTCTGGAGGCACTGGGATTTTGTAGCAAGCACCTTTTTCACATATGAATCAAGTTTTGTAGTACATGCCAGAGGGAGTGAGAAGCAAAAAATCTAACTTGTAGATGCCTTTTTGTGCTGCTTTTGCCTCAAGGATACAATTTGACTTTTTCCTGTCATGTGTTTTTAGCTTCTAATAGAAGTTTGTGAATGAAGCTGACAAAGTTCGTGGTTAGATGCACCAGTTGCAGGAAGAAATAATTTGGCCCAGGAAAGTTGGGATTTTACAGACACAGAAACATTAAGTTTATTGACTGCTTGAATAAAATATTGCAGCCAATAACTTGCATGTTTTTAGAAGACTGTCAGACAGGTGTCAATCAACTGTGTTTGAGAGTATTAATTTTCACTTCCACGAATTTAAAAGAACGATAGCTGTTTGAGTAGTTTTGCAGTTGTCATATTTTTCCTCTTTTAGTGTTACCTTTGTTAAATATATTTTACTGCCAAGACAATTAAAACACTGGCTATGATGAAATGCCATAAGCATCCATAGAAGCCAAGTTACAACAAATACAGAACTATTGATTTATTATGAGTGATTTTTTAATTTTTTTTTTCTCTTCCCCATTAAGTGTTACATGTCATTACACTGAAAAAAAAATATTGAAAATATGTACCCTGGAGAAGTGAAAACTGATCTCAATTTTAGGCAAAGACTTTATTTTAATATCATTGGACATGTACCTGCTATCCTAAACCAACAGCTTTCCTTTAAATTTAATATTGAGCTTTGTCTACACAGACTGGTGGTCATATACTGACACACTTGTGAGGGGTCTGTGAGGCAAACAAGTGAATGGAAAAACTAGAGATACTGGCCTCAAAAGAAAGGAATAATGTTGTTCTGGCTGGGAAGAGCTGCTGAAAAATACAGTGTCTCAGGCAAGGAAGTGTTCAGGCTGTGGGAAAGGATATCACTAGCAGATCAGCACAATCTGCTGAAGGACTCCCAGCCGACCAGTTCATAGCTCATTAAACATTTCTTCTCTTTCATTAGATCATTTCTCAGACATTATCCCCCACCTGGAACCAGATGCTGCTCTTCAACAGCATTGTGCTTCATGGCGACAGAGAGGAGATTGCTCAGTTCCCACCAGAGATTGTCATTGAGCTTTATGATGATGATGCAGTGGTAAACTTGAAATATTTCTTTGTAAAAACCTGGGCTTTTATAACACCATGGTGTGAAAGCAAAGCTGTGTCACAGAACAGGCATTAAATGGATGACCTTGTAGAGTGGAGCTCAGTGTCACAGTGGTTTGCAGTTGAACGTCTGAAAATGGCCCCGAGACTCACTTTATGTCTTTGCAAAGCTCTGGCCTTGGTTCCAGAAACCAGAAGCATCTTGCCCTCATATCATTTTCATAGCTGCCTTGAATTTTACCTTGCTCTTTCCTTCAGGATAATTTTTTTTTCCCAAATACTAAACTCTGCATGATCTTTGTTTCTATCACAGCTATGAAATTCAAATGCATTTGACATCTGTATTCTGTTTTATTTAGGGTAAGGCAGAATATATTGGGTCTACAGTGGCTGCACCTGTGGTGAGACTTGCTGATCAAAGATATGAACCACCTAAACTTTCCTACCACCCATTGTTTTGCGGAAATCTTTCAGGAGGAGACCTTCTTGCTACCTTTGAGCTTCTGGAGGTAAATTAGTGTTTCTCAACCATCACACTTTTACCCTGTGGGCTCACAAAAGCATCTGTCATCAAGGCCCATCACCCTCTTGAATTAATGGGAATTGCAACTGGAGCAAAATCTCTCTGCTGCTAGACCTCATAGATCCCATGCAATCTCTGTCACTCCCTCCACCCTGCTAGGGACCACTGTCCCCTACCACACACCACCACCAGCCCCTTGCATGCTCTGAGATTCATTTGACCTTCTCTTGTCCTGCCCTATGCTGAGCTATGGCTTGAGAAACAACTGTGAATATTCCACCACCCACCACAGCATGACCTCCTCTTTGGAGTAGCACATAGCCTGGCTTTAGCAACCCCAAAGTTCTCAGTACTGTTTGCACTCTTAGGAAAAAAACAGTGAATAATAAGGATAGAGTTAGGGAGACTGAGCTTTCAGGTAACCCTAACATATTAACAGCAATGTTACATTGGCTTCCAAATGTGAAACAAAAGACAAATTAATCTTTCTTCTGTGTCTAGCCTGGCAGATGCATCAGTGGCATGTATTGTACCTGGGATTTCAGGGAATTTCAGTGGATTTTGCAGAACCGCCATTTAAAGGAAGCTTCTCTCTACTGAAAACCTATGGCAGTTTATACTGAAATCTGAAAGGTGCATAAACTAACTATTGAATAATCTTCCTGCCAGGTGTTTTAGCATCACAGCGGGACAGATAGCAATCCATGTCAAATTCCTCTCAAAGCACAACCTATCTGCTCTTCAATGTGTCTTGTAAAACTTCTTTAAATTGATGTATTATATGTGCCATTCACAGGCACTTCTGATACTGGTTTTATTCTTCCAAAAACCAGCCTACGTTATGATTCCTTGATTTTTTAGATTCCTGAGTCAGATCCAGACAGACTCCCCCCACTGGATCCACCAGATGTTGGCCAGATTTACCCAGTCCCAGCTAATATCCGACCTGTTTTAAGCAAATACAGAGTGGAGGTGAGTTACTTAGAATATTTCCATTTCCAAATCTTAGCTCCTTTTGTTCTCTTATTGAACTGTAACTGATGATGATTTTAAAAGCTTGATTAATAGGAATCACATAAAAATATATTTGTATCCCAAAATAAAAGTGACAGTCTCAGATCAAATTGATTCTTTGAGGCTCAGCATGCAAAGCAGTGCTTCCACCTGAGGCCAGCTTTGTCTCAGTCCTGACCTGCTGGGAAGGGATTGCTCCCACAGCAGACCAAGCCTGATGGACCTGTGTTCTCTGCAGCCCAGGGAAGTGTCTGCAGGAGGTGGAGAGCTTTTCCTTGCAGCTGACCTGACTGGAGGTGAAGTTCAGCATCAGCCACTTGCCATGCTTTCTCTGGGTCCCAAACTTCAGCCATGCAAAATCTTCTGCCAGCATACAAATGTTCACACCTCCTCTGCCCTACTCTCTTGTCCAAAGTCCCCTTATGTGAGAAAGCAAGGAAATGTCATAGCTTTTAATCTGTGTAATGCCTGGATGCTGCCCAGCCTCCTCACTCGCTGTCACCCTGCAGTCTTCATGCCACCTGCTTATCTTCATATTTTGCTGTGCCAAGTCAGAGCTTGCCTGTGTTACCTGGTGGCCCTTTCCCAGAAATAATCTTTCAGAAGCACACAATCACTTCTAGCTTTGCCCTCAAAAATAAGCAATTGAGCTGCTGAAAAGGAAAAATCCATTATTAGCTCTGCTAGATCATTGAGCTAAGCTATTATTTTCTGTACATAGGAAACAATTTTTGTCTGCAAGATTCTTTTTTTTTTACACCTGACATTGTGAGATAAATAAGCACGTAAACTACTCTGCTGGAATCTGGAGGATATCCAGCGAGGAAATATCACAGAATGAATAAAAGACAATTATTTTTGTCAAGATATTGTAAACTGTATCTCACACTACTAGAAAATACCACAGAGCCATTGTAACTACAGGAGGGTGTCCTAATTTTAACACAGAACCTCCAGAAATAGAGCAGGTGCTCATCAAACTTCATGTTCCTCCAGTGCCCCTTGCCACTCCCTTACTCATGCAAATCCCTAGTTCTGTCAATGTTCAAGTTGTCCACAAAGCCATGCTCCCTTTTTATTCCAGTCTTCATTTCAGGTTCATAAGGCTCACATATCCTCTCACCAACCATAACATAACCATCCTTATTTCCCCAGCATGTACTGTATAAAGTCCCATTTTTTTTCCCATTTTACAGACCCAATCTCCTTCTTGTCCTCTGGACCAGGAGAAGAGTCCTTTGAAGGAAAGCTGCTTGGAGACCTCCCACCATCCATTGCAGAGCTGAGGGCTGGCTCAGCTGGCAAACCTCTGTTAGTCACCTCTGCTCATATGGGATTTGTTTTCTCCTTCAGCTTCTCTAATTCTTTAAACAAATTGAGTCCCTGCCCTTCAGATGAATAGTCCCCTTGCCTTGCTGAAAAGACAATGTCTACATATGTGATTATTATGGCTTGCTGTTAGCTGTAACTTCTTGATAACAGTTGGATGTTATTAAGTGCTTTAACTTCCACGATTAATCCTGATGGTTACTGGATATCAGATTTAAGTCATTGTTTGTTTGGGTTTTTTTTCTAGTAGTCCTGCATTCCCAAAGGGATACAAGGTGATGGGATCTCAGCAGTGTCTTCCTCCAGATGATGGGTCTCTGTAGGCTACTGACATTTCTTTCTGCCCACAACAGGTCCTGTTCTGGGGTGTTCGAGAGCTAAAGAAAGTCCAACTCCTCTCTGTAGATCGCCCCCAGGTTCTCATTGAATGTGCAGGGAAAGGAGTGAAATCCTCAGTCATCCAGAGCTACAAGAAAAATCCTAATTTCAGTGCCCTTGCAGACTGGTTTGATGTGGTGCGTACAGATGCTGCTTGCCCAGCTGTTCTGTGGTTAGGCAAGGAGTTAATTACCAATTTTCTTCCTTTCCTTTCAAATAATTTCCTCTGTGTCTTGATTAAATACTAAAGGACACCAGTTCTCATGAAAAGCTACTGATAATGGAGAAAATAATCTTGAGTGCCATTGCGCACCATATACAGGACAAGCAGGCAATCAGGCCCAGCCAGCACAGGTTCATAAAAGGCAGGTCCTGCTTGACAACCTGATCTCCCTCTATGACAAGGTGACTCGCCTAGTGCATGAAGGAAGGTGTCTGCATGGGCTTCAGTAAAGGCTCCAACACTGTTTCCCACAGCATTCTCATTAAAAAAATAGCTGCTCATGGCTTAGGTGGGCATATGGTTTGATGAATAAAAAAATGACCAGATGGGCAGGCCCAGAGAGTGGTGGTGGATAGACTTAAATCCATTTGGTGTCCGATCACAAGTAGTGTTCCCCTTTGTGTGTCACTGGGCTATTAAGGGGATTGATAATTTCTGGCCCATGAACTCTAGATCTCTTCATATTATTGCACTTTGTTATGGACTGGAAAATTAACTACCATCTCTTGGCTGGTTTATAAGAGCTGGTTCTTTCAGTGGACAAAGGTCGTAATCAGAAAAAAAGCAATCTGTTTGATTTGCTCTAGTTGCTAGCATCAAGAGGGAAGTTTATTTCTAAAACAAAAGGTTAACAAAACACTCTCCTGGATACTGAAGTACAGTCACTACTGTATTTTTAGCTTCCATTGTACATCACATGTCCAAAGAGCAGTTTTCCCTTTTGTAATTCATCTTATAAATCATGTATCTACACAGTGTCTATATCTCATGGTTAGGCAAACTGAGGCAGATAGGGTTAATCACCTTCAACAAAACAGCAGTGGCTTTAAGGCTCATGGCTTCCAACACAACGCTCATTCCTTCTGAAGGTTCCTGGTTCTCCCAGTTTATTCTAACAAAAGATGCTCATATATGACAACATGGGACTCATGACAACATGTGCTAGATCACTAGCACAGTTGATACAGTCCACTCTGTATTCTTAAGGAAACAGCTTTATCCAGACTTTGTGGAAAACTATGGACAGAAGTATACTGCCTATGCAGTGTGCATTTTGCATTGGAGAAGAGAGGGAAGAGTAAAAGCCTCATTGCTGTGCACAATGAATATTCTATATGTGGCCTATATTCTCTAGCAATTCTCACACTGCTGTCTGTCCTCCTCCACTAGGAGCTGCCTGAAAATGAACTCTTACATCCACCACTAAGCATCTGTGTGGTCGACTGGAGAGCGTTTGGGAGGAGTACTCTTGTTGGAACACATACCATCAATTGCCTTAAGCAATTCCTGTATAAAACTCGGTTGGGTCCTCAAGCTACACCAAACAGACTAGACATTGTAGAAATTGAGGAAGGTAAATGTCCAATCCTGACCTCAAATAAAAGGACAAAGATCCTACTCAGAGGCTTAATACTAGGCGTATACATAGAAGATATGCTTTGTTGTGTTCAATGTAGAATCAAACCCTTAATGATAGGATAATTTGATGATCACCAAATGTGATGATAACATTTCTTGCAAAATCTTACCTAACTTGTAAAGGTTCAATTTCAGCTTCACCTGAGTCATCCCAGCCTGCTGAATTATCCCGAGAAGGACCATTTCTAGCTGATCACGTCTATGCTGAGGTGGAGCAGGGTAAATGTACAGTGGTAGAGCCAGATTCATATCTCACAACACTTCCTACCACTGAACCAGGGCACTCTGAGTCAGGGAAACAGAGAAAACAGAAGGTGGGTATAGCTGAAGCTGCCAGCTAACTTTCTGCTGGAGTCTAGCACACTTTAGCCCTTCCTTATAAAATAGTAATCTTTTATTATCTCAAGATTAGAAATTCTGGGTATTGATGTTAACATCCATTGCTGACTTGAGAGAACTGGTTAGCAATGCAGCTTTGACACCATAAAATGTCATTATTTCCACTAACAGATACTTCTTTCCTTTTGTGCTATATGGGCATCTAATGGGCAAGTGAATGACTGTTTCTGTGTGCATGGCATTTACGCTGGGATGTAAGCCTCTGCGTGTTAGATGCTGTACAAATTATAGAGTGGAAAATCTGTTTCCAAAAGATCTTATGGTCAAAATAGAAAGCTGGTTTTCATCTGTGGGTAGAAGTTAGGAAAGTACAGGAAAATAGGGCAATTGTTGTCAGCGTGGTGTTTACAGTACAGTATATACTCTAGATTGCACACATTTGTGTTATAATAATTATACCATTCCAAATTATCTCTTTGTTCTGGCCTCCCCAGCCAAGCAGAGAACTCTCTGTAAGGGTGGATGATGAAACACTCTAACAAGGGCCAGTCTTTAGGTAATTTTTAGGTAAAATCTTTAGTAAGATTTTCCACATGAGCAGGTGATCTTGTAAAACAAGAACAGCTGAACTGCAGCAACTGTTGGGAGTCTTTCGTCTTCCAAAATGCAATAAAGTTGCAAAAAAATGCAATAAAGTTTGCAAAAAAATGGGAGTTCTTAAAATACTTATAGACAGAAGTGGGAGAATTTCTATCTGAATGTTCACATCCCTTAAAACATCTTTATCTATATCTATGTCAATTTGCCTATTGCATGGGTTGCTTCTGTGGCAATGTCTTGTTCAAAGTTTTGGTGTTATCAGTAGATAACATAGAGATAGCTTTAATAATATGGTGATCATAATGAATTGTCATGAAATAAAAGGCAGACACTAATTTATATTACATTTTATTTAGCTCTTGGAGTTTTAAATTTTCTTTATATATATCTGTTCTTGATTGATGTCATGAATCAGGTGATTAGTTTTACTCAGTTCTAGAGTTAACAGTGATCTGTTAACCCCATACTTCGGTAGGACATGAAAAAATCCATCCGACGATCAACAAAAAGGAGAAAAAGAACTATTGCAGATGAATCAGCTGAAAACGTTATTGACTGGTGGTCAAAATACTATGCTTCTCTGCTCAAAATGCAAAAAGTAAGTCATTCAGCATGCCCCAAACTCTCACAGATGAACAATGTTGTAGACTTACTGCTGCATGACTGCTTTTTGGAATTGCATTCATAACAAGGAGTTTGTCCATTGTCTTTTTCTTTTGAAAGGCAAAAGGAATTTTTTCCAGTGAGGAAAGATCTGAAGACAGTAAGTAAATTATTTGAATTTTTCTGTTATTTTGTACTACTAATACTTCTTTACTATTTTACTGTCAGCAATTAAAGTCTGGTAAGCGACTACCGTGGTCCACTGAGTTCTTTACAGATGACCAGTTGGTGGGCACTGTTGGGTTAATAGAAGTTTCCTGTCATTCAGATCTCATTCACAAAGATTTGCAAAGTAGAAGTCCTAAATGACAGTAGGTGGAGATTATCCTAATCTTAGGTTGCATTTGTAACAGGTTTATAAAAAGAAACTTCTCTCAATTTTGAAACCATTCAGGATCAACGATGTAAGAACAGCTTCCCTTAGTCATGTGTGTTACTTCCACATCTGAAAAACTTTGTCTACCTCAGGTTGTAACAGATATATATTTGGGTTTTTTTGTACAAGAACCTAAAACAATTGGCTAGAAATAGTCCCCAAGTGTGTGCATGTATATATTTCTCATCTCCATACATGTATACTCCATGGCTTAACAGGTTCTCCCACAATCAGAGTTCTAGAAAAAATATTTTTGGACAAACAGACTGCTTGAGTGAAGCAAATGTTTACTGTTTTCACAGAGCTGATATTCAGAATTCAACTACAGCATTTTCCCATGCTAGAGATTACTGCATTTCACCAGTCATTGAGGTGATTTCTGTTTTAAAGGAGGTGTTGAGATTGCTCTGGATTGAGGAAATGACCTAAGTGTCAGCTGGTATTCTGGAAATGGCATCTGACAGTGTTTAAGACCTTGTAAACTCTCCCCTGATAGTTTTTGTTGCATATTTTCACCTATGATGATAATTTCTATACATACAGGAGAGCACTGATACAGTGTATATACTTCTAGATATTTAGTGATATCAAACACATATGAACTACTCAAAAAATGAAAGTAAAGTGAACTCAAAATCCAGACTTCAACCAAAGAACTGAACCATCTCAGTGCTAGAGGACTCAGTCTCTTTTTGTTGGGTAGTCTCCTCTCAGTGTTTGGAGTATGGTTTGAGCCTGGTCATATACCTCCTCCCATTTCTTGTACTTCTAGGCTTTTACAAGGTGATAAACACTTTTATTTTAATGCTAGCTTTGAGCAGAGAAGGACTTGGATTACCTGATATCTAAATACCAGTCAGCCTACATGCAGACTTCTATTTTTAAATAAGCCTTACATTTTATGCGAAAGCTGTTAAGATCTGTTAGTTGGCATCTGACAGGAGTCAGAGAGGAAGGAAAGGATATTCTGGGAGATGGCCAGTGATACAGGACACCATTACACCTGATCCACCAAACCTATCATGAAAAGTGTTAGCCACAGAGAGAATAAAATGCCACCTCTCTGCCTGGGAGGAGTGGTGGTGGGAAGAGATAAGACCCTATGCTGTCAGTAAAAGAAAGAATGGAGAAGGAATCACTGGGACTCTTTAAAATGTATTTTGCATTCTTACCTGAAGCATTTTATGTACTTTGTTCACTAAAACCTACATGATATCACAAAATCTTTGCAGATAAACAGTTTTCTGATGACATTGCATTGATCATAGAAGAGGAGCCAGACAAAAAGAAGAAGGATAAGACATGGAAAAGGAAACAGAAAAAAACTCCAAACCTAGCAACACTGCAGGTAAGAGGGTAAGGCTGAGAGGTAAAGCACTTAGTCTCCCCAAAGCCTGATCTCAGCAGCTGAGTTTAGCAAACCCTCCTATTTGTTTCTCACACTTGAAAATTAATAAAACACACCAAATAATAGTGACGATGCACATCAGCATTTGGGGTGCAGAGGGAACCAGGATCTCGCAGGTCAGATGTGGCTCGCTTGGCCTTAGACCTTCAATTTGCCAGTATAAACAAACCTAGAGAGACTTACATGACAGATTTGTTGTTTGTCTGTAAAACCCTGAATCTGGAAATTCCAAATGTCATATTGGAAATATCACAGCCTATTAAGAATGATTTTTAAAAGACTACAGAAAAAATTGCTGTGATCACTAGTCCACACTCCCTGATGGGGAAGTAATATTCAGCTTGCATTAGATTTGGTTGGGTAATGATAAAAGAATTCAAAGAAGACTATATGGGTCATGGTAAATGACTAGAGAGATTAGGTTTGAAAAGATTAGGGCTGCTTGGACTAGATTGTATCTGACTAAAGGGGAATTTGAAAAGGCTGTTTCCATTTTTTTGAGACGGCACTAATCTAGACCCTTCTGTTTCACACTGAATAACACTTGATAAATTACAGGAGGAGGGAGTTGAAAATAACTAATTTCATCCTTTTAAAAATTATTTAGCTATTTTACCTATCCTGAAGCTCTGTCCCCACAGCACCTTATTATTATGTGCTTTGCTCTTGTGTTCTGACACACTGACATAACAGAATGGGTCAGTACATCAAAGGCACATTGAAGAGGGGAAAGAGGAGCAGCACATCCACAGTATTTCCCCTGCCACAGCAGTGCTTACTAATGTACATTCTGGCCCTTCTAGAGCCACGTCTACCTGCTGCATTAATGTGCTATTCCAGTATCTGGGAAGATCTTTGGTTAAGGACAAAACTGTTCCTGTCTTAGTTGGAGAATTAACATTTTTTTCCTCAAGGACTTTTGCAAAACCTTGATTTTATTAAAATCTTAATTTTGAGTCAAAATTAATTTCTAGTCATCTTGTAATAAAAAGGTTGCTATAAATATACACATTACACCACAAAAAATAAGCATTCTGCTATTTTCAAAGATTTATGAAGGAGACTTGGAGAGTGAATTTAATAACTTTGAGGATTGGGTGAAAACTTTCCAGCTCTTAAGAGGAAAATCTAATGATGAAGTTCATGCTGACTCTGAAGACAGAATAATAGGAAAATTTAAGGTGAGCATTAATTTTTATTAAATGGGAATGGGTAATAATTTAGAGACTTTATGTTTTCATGCATATTTCAGGTACACAAAGTTCAAAGAAAAGCACATTGACAGTCTGCTGTAAATAGAATTATCTTTTATTGGATCTCAAGTCATGCTTTTCTTTTCTCATTATCTGACAGATGAAAGCAGCATCCAGCACTAGGTGTTCACTGTTGTTTCGAAACAAGGAATTAAAAAAAAATCACAGAAAAGGATTAAGAGATATATTACATTGTCCAGATTTTGTTCCTGCAACTTTATTATTGCAATATCAGTTACAATACCTTCTATATAATTTTCAGTAATTTAAATAGAAGCCCTTACAGCTACTCTAGTTGGAAACGATTGCACAGCCTGATTCAGGCCAACATTAGGCAATCTAAAAACCTAATTCAAAACATGAATAATGTCAGTAGGATTTCAAGCACTTTTCTTTTAGAGGAACTGATTAAACTCATTGATACCTTTATTTGCAATGCAAATTTTTGTTCAGATTACTTGCTAGTTGCATTCAGGCAGTATGAGCTACTCAGCAGCATGAGTCAATATTGATTTATATGAGCTGTATGGTGGCTGGAAAAATGTAGTTGGAGTCCAGTCAGACTGCTGTGAAACTAACCCAATAGAATTACCCTTTTGCAAATACATAGTTAAGGGCAAAATATTATTTTTAGTGTATTAATACTAAGAGAACTATGTTTAGAATACCTGAAGGTTTTGTTCTTTAATAAAACAGAGAGCTAAGAGCATGCAAGTATTTCTTGCAGACATCTAGAGTGATGATAGTGCCATGTGCCATAGAGCAAAGACATTTTAAAAGATGTTTAGCGCACTGAAGCCTGTGTTCCTTTAGAGTGGTACCACAAAATGTGTTGTGTATATGCATGTTCTGCAGCGCATGTTGCCTGAATGATGTTTTGTTTGCATTCAAAGGGTTGTTTCTATGTTGCATTTATTTGTTTTTGAGGGAGATAAAAGCTTTTGTATTACCAGGGCTCCTTCTGCATATACCCATGTCCTGAGAATAGCAGCTTGCTGGATGGAGGGCAGCCCCGCATCCTGCAAGGGATCCCTCCAAACCACTCTGTCAACGTCCTCATCAGGGTTTATATTGTGGCAGTAAGTACACAGATGTTCTTTCAACCTTGAAATAACTTGTATGTTTCTTTTCAAACTCATTTTACCTCCAGGTTTTCACAGTGAAGCTTCTGAAAATCCTAATTCATGTGGTAGAATATTTTCGGGTCATATTTCAGACAATGTTTCATGTTCTAGAAATGGGTGTTCAAACTAAAAAATGTTACACATTCTTCATTATTAATCACAGACTGAAAAGGCTAGAGATATAACTAACACAGTATGGACAACCTATTCCAGTCAGGCTATACAAATGAAGCTGGTTTTAATCAGTAGAGTTGTTTCAAAATGACACACACTTAAACAAAAACCTCAGTAAGGAGGAAATGGGAGCATTTTTTTTTTGAGGGTTGTGAATTGCTTGTAATCAAAGTTCTAGATGTTGTGAATAAGTTATGGGGTTTAAAAAGAGATAGAAATATAGAGGACAAGATGATGAAAGAGCGAGATGTGAGAATTAAAGGATAGAAAGAGCTGGTATTTCAGAAAAATAACAAGTGGACTAAGAGTGGAAGAATGGCATGCAAAGAATATAAGGCAAGCAAAACAGAAGAATAGATCTTCTAGGTCCCTTCCAACCCCTAACATTCTGTGATTCTTTGCAGCATTGCCTCTCTCACTCATCTCTTTTTCAGTCTTAGTGGTGGGACATCACTTAAATCTGCTTCAGCTTTGCAAACTTTCTTCTCCCCCAGAACATCTTTTCCCAGTACCCTGACAGATGTTATTTTACATGAGGCAACCAAAGACACAGCTCTTCCAGAACACTCAGGACTGGGCAGGAATCCCATGGTCCTGTGTTGTGAACATGCTGCATTTACACAAGCTTCTTGAGGACACAGTCTTTCCTCCTAACAGGCGTTTAACCTCAGCCCAGCAGATCCAGATGGCAAGTCAGATCCCTACATTGTGCTGAGACTGGGCAACACAGAAATTAAAGACAGGGAAAACTACATCCCCAAGCAGCTAAACCCAGTATTTGGAAGGTCAGTAATGGTTTATTTTCTTATTCAGTGATGGTTTCTGCTTTATCTCTTGCCACCACTATTGCCATTACTATTTTACTGTTTCAAAGTGTTTGTTATATGCTGATTTCTGCCTGAAAATTATTTAATTTTCACACCAGTCAAAACTCATCACAGAATGCAGCCTGTGAGAGGTTTTGCAAAATGATGCAGAAGAGGAAATGAGGCAAGGTATTATCTTGTCTTTGCAAATTAATGCAATTGTTAAGTTTAAAGTTAAATAAATATCAGCACAGTAAAGTGTAATTTCACAATCCTTGTTGCTTTTTCAAATTGTACATAGTGCCAAATAAATTTAATCAGTTTAGGACTAGGACAAAAAAAAATAGAGTTTTGAAGCCACACAGCCTTCTGAAAGTGGGAGACAGGACCAAGCTGTTAGTAAACAATAACACTGTATTATCAATACTTTATACATATTGTTGATGCTAATAGACGTGTTTGTTTTTTATTTTTGCTAGTTAAGTTTACCTATTAAGAAGGTTGAAAATGTTTTCATAATAAGGAGTAATTCTGTAAGAACATTAAGACAGAGAAGATATACTACATTGGACTGAAAGTCCCCTGGACCAAGGTCCTTTCTGCAAAAGCAGAGACTTAAAGAATAAAAGTGTAAGGAGAAACAAGACCAGAGTGGTCCCTCCATAGCATGCCATCACTGTTTCTGTGATTTAAGCTCTTCCTCAGTAGTGACTGTGACTGAAGAATCATTATGATAAACTGTAAAGCAGTTACAGATATACAGATATACAGTTATAGATACATATAGATAGAATGAGAAATCACCTCTATACTTGCTTTAGACAAGGTTAGGAATGGGCTGTTCATTTCGATAGTCCTTGCTGCTGCCATTAGAAAGACTGGAGTGACTGGACCTGCAACTCCTTCACAGCAGTAGTGTCAGTCATAGCAATCACCGCTCATCATCTCAGAAGCTCTGGTCAGCATAGCATCACCAGCCTCTAGCAATCCTAGATCATTTTCAAACCTTTCCTCCAAAATCTGTTGCTACCAAATTGACTTTGGCCACTCTAAGAAAGGACAAAAGTCAACCTACAGGAGACAAAGCTCAGTTTTACCTGTGCTTTGGAGAAATCTTGAGCTAGTGTTGTGCTGATGAGGGTGTCCTGTCTTCTACTAGTTTGTCAAAACCCTTTTCAAATAACTTCTGTATTTTCAACTTCCTTGAAGATCTCAGAAATTATCCCTATCCTTGCAAAATGCACTTAGTGACAAGGGAGTTCTGATCTTTGCTTTTGTGTGAATTATTTAAAGCTTTTTCCTGACCACTTTGTTGTGTGCCCCCAGCTTCCTACATTTAATATTTAATGTGAAACTTTTGGAAGAAAACAGAAAAGACTCCGATATCCCTTTTGGGGATTCTGAAAAACATGTGAGAACACTTACATACAACTTTGTTAGCATTATAATTTTCATACTTCACATCGGTTGGTTTCTGGAAAATCATTGCAGCTGACCAGCTCCATTCCATCTGTCTGTCTACTCTAGGTTGGAACAATCTTAGAGCTTTACAGGGAGTGGTGGGGAAGCAGGAGAAAGAAAATATCTCTGCATTATGTGTTTCCAGTATGTTAATGTATTCTGTTGAAATGAAAAACTCTACCAAAAAAACTCCACTGCTTATTAGAAGAGACACCATCCACATATTGTTTGCACAGTATTCATTAACTGTCTTTTAGGCTTCAAAACTGATCTGATTGCACAGTTTTCTTTTTTTTTTTTCTTTCTTTTTTTTCTTTTTTTTTTTTTTCTATAGATCATTTGAAATCCAAGCCACTTTCCCCAAGGATTCCTTGCTCACAATCCTGATCTATGACCATGACTTTGTGGGAACAGATGATCTCATTGGAGAGACTAAAATTGATTTGGAAAATCGCTTCTACAGCAGACATCGAGCTACCTGTGGGTTACAAAGTCAATATGAAATGTAAGTACCTCTTCAGACAGCAACTAGGCACAACAGTGAAAGACTTGTAGGAGAAATTCCAGAGGTGGCTAAATATTATGCTTTCTCCAGCACAAAAGTGTCACAGGAAGCATTTTAATTAAAATTCACCAAAAAGCTTAGCAATGGCTTTGGGTTGCTACCAGTCTCGGTAGGAAGTGGATATTTTAAAATTAATCACACTGTGTGCTCACCTAGTATTTTAGACAGCAAACAGCCAGCATATAACATACCTGCTTGATGAACTGGCTTTGGAGAGGCTAAAGGGAAAATGGAAAAATAATCTGTTGAAGCTATGACAAGGCTTTACTCTGCTCTCCATTATTCAACTGCAACTGGAGTGATTGCAGCAAGGCTAGTGGGATTGGAGTGACACTGGCGAGAGAAGTAGCAGATTGTATGCAGCTGGTGGCATGGCCTCTGTAACAGAGGTGGACACAGGGTGGTGGTGTTGAGCTCCTGGTCCCTGCTGTATGGCAGCATTCTCAAGGGCGTTCTCTACGAAGAGTAGTGAAAAGTGAATATAAAATAACTCCTTTGCTCTAGGGTGGGCCACTAACACGAGGGGTGTGGATTTAGGGTTATTCTCCTATGATTGTTTGTCTACGAAGGATGGACAATGTAAAAAAGCAATCCAGAAGCACAGATCAAAACCCCAAGACTTCCCTTGACAGCTTGGTCTCCAGTGTAAGGGTTTTTTTTTTTTATGTGCTTGTTCCAGGTCCTAGATAATCTCAGCTTCTTTGTGTGTGGGAGCCACAGAACACTTCTTTAATGGAGGTAGAACATGTAGGTTTGAATAATTTAGGTAGAACATGAATGAGCTGGTCCTTTTCCTCTTGGGGAATATGCCAATACCTTCAATACTTTATCTAAGCTGAGGGTAAGGCTGCCTCAACTCCTTTAAGTGAAAAAAAGTGGTTGGCCACAGGACTTGAGCAGACAGAGGGGCTGTCTCAAGTAAAAAGTAGTGCAATTGAAAGGAAATTTTGGCTGAGCAGATTTGAAGCAAATCCCCGCATGGAAAGTCCTGATTTGCCATGGAGTTTGCTGAAGGAAAAACTTACCCATTTCTCTTCATTCTCTATTCCCTCCTTGCAGAGAAGGGTACAATGCATGGAGAGATGCAACCAAGCCAAGCGAGATCCTCACTAAGCTGTGTAAGGACTACAGAATAAGTGGACCCTTCATGCGTCCAGGGGAGATACAAGTAGGAACAAAAATCTTTAAGGGACAGACAGTCTTCACAGAAGATGAGAATGGTAATTAAGTAGTTTGTTATTCTTTATTTGCATTGTAGCAGTACCAAGAGCCTGCCCAAGCTGTAGCTGAGGCCTCACTGTGCTATGCAGTCTGAAGTCAGATTATTGGGACCTGTCTTTGCTTTGAAATACTCTTGTAACTGTGGTAAGAAAGATTGTGTCTGTATTATCTATTGCTGTAGCTTAATTGGAAACAATAGACAGTTGTTGATGGCCTGACATCCTCATGGTAGGTTTGGACTAGCTCCTGCCTGATCCCAAGTTTGGGATGCCCAGGATTTGGAGTGCAGGGAACCGTGCAGGGAACCCTCTTGGAACATGTTCTTTGGCTTAGTTTAATCTAAAAGAAGTGCAATTTCCATGCAGAGTCCCTTCCACACATCAAACAAAAGCATGAGAAGTCAAGGAGAGTCTTTTTTTAAAATGCATTCCCTGTCTAAGCTAAAACACTGGTGTAGAAAGATCCAATAAGTGAGAAGAAGGAGGAAGTGAAATACAGGCATGAAGTGAGTTACTCAAGGTCACACAAGTCTCTGATCCCAGTTAAGTTCCAGGTGACTTACCTGCCAGTCCTACTGTACCTACTTGGCTTTCCTCTCTGTTGGTGTTTTCCTCCTCTTGATTATTGCTCTTCTGAAGCACTAACACAGTGCTGTGTAAATCCAGGTATCTTTGGGGTCCATGAATGCAGAGAACAGGACAGAACTTGCTTTCAGAGCTCCCAGATTTAATAGAGGTCAAAGCTGCCAGGAAGTTGAGTGTCCATATCACTTAAGGGTGGAGTGGGACAGAACTATCCTTGAAAGACAGTTTTCCCACAGCAGGGGTTTTGGACAAATTTGAAAGTCCTTTCCAACTCAACTCATTTTATGATTTGTTTTAGACTTAGGGTAAGAAAAATAGGTGTGAGGACGGAGACAGTGGTGGACACTGTGTCTATGTAGGGAAACCTCTATTTCTTTATCTCTGTTTATTCATCTTGGCAACCACAAAAAATAAAAATAAAAATAGCTGCTACAGTAGCACTGTTGAAGGGAGAGAAGTTGATCCAGTTTTTGTTTCTTGACCTGAGAGAGATTTATGACTCCGGTATTACTGTTTGTTTTCCTTGCTAGCAGACAACTGAGTGTGAGTATGAGCGATGAGATCTCTCAATCAAAACTATGGTTCACTAAAATGAGCTCCAGACAAACCAATGCCAGACGAGATTATGGAAATCAGAAGCAAGGAAATACAGAACCAGATGGCAAAATCTGAAGTACTTATGTACACAAGTTTTTCATAATGTTATAAAGAAATAGCTTACATCATACAGTCTTCTGTTCAGATTGCTGTTCTGACAACTATGTCTGGGTCCTGATTTCCTGCTGAGTTTCTATGCTGGTCATCACTTGGTCTTTAAAATTGATAAACACCACAGATTTGAGCTCTAGAGGAGAACTGAAAAGGGAAAACAGCACTGTTTCCACTTCAGAGGTGGAGAAAATTATACTTACAGACCTTACATTGAGTTTTACATTTCAAAAGTAAGAATAATTCAGCTTTGCTCTAGGAGCATAGAACATAGAATAGATCAGTTGGAAGGGACCTACAACAATCATCTTATCCAACATCCTGACCACTACTCCCAAGTAGTCTAGGACTACTTGTAGCCAATGGGAAGAAATAGGCATCTTCAGAGAGGGAAAAAACAATCTTTAGAAAGGTACTGTAGAGAGAATGTGGGTTATCATGGGACAATCTATGTCCTTTCTAGTGTGACTGCCTAAATGAGTAACTCAGGCTAAAGACTTGACTTTTAGCTGGCTAAAATTAGATCAAATGTATCACATTTCAAACATGTGTCAGTGCTTGTAACATCCAGGACAACTTTCCTCATTCTCTGAGCCATTAGGAAGATTTTAGTACTTTCTGTTTGAAGCCCAAACAAATCTTTTGTCACCTGCCAGCAATTCAGAGATAACACCCACAGGAACAGTGATGACATTTTTCTGACACAAATCCTATCTTTCTTCTCACTTGGGTACTTCTTTCCAAATCTGGAAGATCTCCCTCTTCAAAAGTCTCACTTCCTTTTGTTTGGAGCCCACAGAAAGAGAAGTTCAAGTGCTCAGAAGACTTTCTCTGCTTTCCAATATCCACACTACTTTCAATATTAGCACTAGTTCTTAACTAAGATGCTTTTCTCCAGGATATCCCTTCCTCCAGTGGCCAAGTTGAACTGGTCAGGAGGTGACGTTCTTGCTCATGGACTTCAAGCTTCTTCCCTTGAGGTATAATTTGGTTCTCCAGGACAGTCTTTGCTGATGCCACCACAAGGCAAAATGAGGTGTAGATGTAATAATTTGTGCTTATTTACTGTCAGTTCTGTCAAAATCTAAGTCCCTTTATCTTTCATGAGCTGTAAAAAAACCCCTCATGTTTGCAATTTTCTGTAAAAAGAGTACTTAACAGGTTTCTTCCGTTTTTCTTTTAGAAATGGATACTTTAATAGTAAAATGATTTGCTGTGTTTTACAGATAAAATGCTGTTAGTCTTCTAGTTACCTTGGTGGGTACCCTTATTTACAAGAACTAAATGTATTTCAAGACCCTTCTTTATTTAGCTGGGATACCTTTTAACTCAAACATATTTTTCATTATCATCTTTAATAACTAATGAAACATATTACCAAGATGTTCAACATTATAATCCAACTCTCTTTGTTCTTTTTGTTTTACTCTTTCCTACAGAAGAGCCAGTTGAATCGTACGAACATCTTTCCTTAAAGGTCTTACATGCTTGGGAAGAAATCCCTGGAGCTGCATGCAAACTGGTCCCAGAGCACATTGAGACTCGGCCTCTCTACCATAAGGATAAGCCAGGCATAGAACAGGTAGAGCAGCTCAGAAGTGGTGATGATGGTAGACCCAGAAGCACTTTTCCTTTCCTCCAGTTGTTGTTTCTCTTTGTATCTGCAAACACTAAGAGATGGCATCCCAGTATTGTACCATACATGAGACTTTCCAGTATCAACGTGGAAATTGTAACGGATGTATGTATACAGCCAGTGAACTAAATACACAGTAACTGCATTATTTTCATTCCTTCAAATGCTTTAGTTTATTAAGTTAACACAAACTCTGCTTGTATTTAGACTTTGTTTCTTTCTTTCCGGTCAGAATGTACCTTTTTTATATGGATTTTACCTTCTAATTTCCTGTTTTTGATCTCAATTCCAACTTCAACAAATCCCTCAGAGATTGGTAGAATATGTGTATGAAAAAAATACAGTGTACAGCAAGTTAAATCATAGTTACAGGATAGGGAGCTGGTTAGTGCATATAGAGGAAGTGGTGGTTTTGGATGTCAAAACTACATTTAAAACCTTTTAGAGTCTCTTTATAATAGGGCTACAGAGATGTTTATGTCTTTGTTTTCAAGGGTCGCGTACAGATGTGGGTTGACATGTTTCCTAAAGATATGCCTCTGCCAGGACCCCCAGTGGACATTTCACCAAGAAAACCCAAAGGGTAATACTCTATGCTTTCTTCCCAGGACAGTGGCATAAGTCTTCAAACACTGAGTCTTCCTTAACTGTCTGGAAAGGACTACAAAAAGAACTATCACAACAAACTTCTGTGATCTTGAGAAAAGTTTTCTTAGGTTCACATTACTTCAAGTCAAATAAAAGCATCTAGTTTGGTCTCCCTCATTAAACAGCTCAAAGAATTGTGGGTGATTTTTTTCATCAAGGGCTATCACACACATTTTTTAGAAAGATATCCCTTTTTCCTACAGAGATTGCATGTGGCCAGAGGCAAGAGTCCCTTAATAATCCTGTTGTTATCATCCACTGGTTGAGCTGAAAGAAGTCATTCTGGTTTCACTACCTCTTTCAGCTTGATAACTTACTTGATCCTGGTTGAGATCTTGAGTCTGGTACAGTAGTATTACACTTATTGTATTTCCAGCACTTTGTTGAAATATAGGATTAAGAAACACATAAAGCAGCAACAGATAGAAGAGAAACACAAACACGAGCAACAGAATTCTCAGCCCATCCTGTATCACCTTTATTCCAATATTGTAGCAAGGCCTTTCCTGAGAATTTTCTGTTTCTTTTCCTTCCATTTTGCAAAAGCCAAGGTTTGACAAGTCTATGTAAAAATTACTTTCTTCAGACCAGAACTGTCTATAAAGCTCCTTAACAACAAGCACTTTCAGTTAAAAAA